>PVIW01001476.1:196856-294896 GCA_004026585.1 Noctilio leporinus | reverse complement strand
CACAGTGGCTGCACCAGCCTGCATTCCCACCAACAGTGTATGAGGGTTCCCTTTGCCCCGCATCCTCGCCAACACTTGTTGTTTGTTGATTTGCTGATGATTGCTATTCTGACCGGTGTGAGGTGGTATCTTAATGCAGTTTTAATTTGCATCTCTCTGATGACTAGCGATGTTGAGCATTCTTTCATATGCCTCTGGGTAGGGCCCATATTTTTTAAAATGATTTTATTATTTCCAGAGAGAGAGAGAGGAAGGGAGAGAGGGAGAGAGACATCAATGTATGGTTGCCTTTCACCTGCCTCCAGCTACGGACCTGGCTGGAGACCTGGCTTGAGACCTGGTTTGCAACCTGGTTATGTGCCCTGGTTGGGGAATCGAACCAGTGACCTTTGGGTTCACAGGCCAATGCCTATTCACTGTGCTACCAGCCAGGGCCCAGGGCTCAGGGCCCATATTGATGTTAATTCAGCTATCTTACTCTTTCAGTGTCTTTTTTGGTAAAAAAATAAAGAAAAAGACTGGGATAAGCTTTCTCAAAAGTGCTATCTGTAGATAGTCACTTGATTATTCAGCCCCTGTAAAGAAGGGAGATGTAATCAGTTGTGTTAACATAGAAAGAATTATAGTAACTTATAGAAGTCCATGGTCTGCCTTCCTGATGGATACAGGACGAGCTGGGGGAGTGAAGCAGTAGGGAGATTACTTAGCTAAATAGCTTCACAAATGAACAAGTTTCTTTCTCCACATTCTCCCTAGTGGTAGAATCTCTGCCTCCTGCTAGAATGGAAAGATGTGGGCTTGAGCCTCAAGTTGACTTCCTAAAAGTGTTAGTAGCAGTCTAATTTCCTTCAAATTGTTTGTGTGTGTAGCATATGTAGGAATACTTTTCAGTTTGATAACAAAAGTAAATTTCTTCAATGCATGATTTGTGTTTAATCATACAAGCAAGGTCTGACATGAAGGGTACCGAAGTATTGTTGAAATACTGTTAGAATTAATTGGCTTTGATGGAAAATATTTTTATATTTATTTGCTTAATTTAAATTGGAAATATCCCATTCATCTTACACAGGTATATCCTTTGGAACATTAAACAGCTTTCTTTAAAATCTGTCATGGAGTTACTTTATAGATTTTAATAAATCCAAAATATTTCTGCTTAAGGAAGCCTACTCTGATTAACCATAGTGTTTGCTTTATCATCTGTATGCTTGTTATTTGAGAAAAATTTCTGTTGTTTGGTTATAGTCAACCACAAAAAAGCATATTTATTGAGTCTGCCATGAGCCAGGCCCTGTCCTAGGTACCAGAAAAATAGAATTGTGATGGAGAACCTTGCTCACTAGAGCAGATAATTCCATGTTGAGAGACATCCATCAAGTATCCCAACAAGAATTGAAATGTAATAGAATGTAGCATAATGCTATAATGTGAGCTAACACCAGGCAGTGCTAGTACTGTGTAGAAGGTAAAATGAGGTCACTGTGGTATTTCAGAAGAAGCAAGGCCTCTGTGAGAAGGAGCCCTTTGAAAAGGCGGTGCTCTGATGAATATTTAGGGAGGTTCATCACAGGCAGAGGAAATAGCATCTGCAGGGGCTTTGGGTTGGGAATCAGCTTGGACACAGTGTAGAGAACATTGTGAGGAGCAGGACAGGAGCCCGAAGTGAGGTCAGGAGTTGAGACCTTGTCAGCCATGGTTGTGAGTTTGGAAGGTTGTCCCCTGAGTGATGGGGGGCTGGCAGTGGGTCTTAAACACAGGTGACAGGTGATCTATTCTTTCAGAAAGATCATTGTTTGGGTGTGGTTTTGGAGGAAGGATTGGGGCAAATAAAGCAGAGGCAGGAAGGCCAGGTAGGAGGCCATTGCCCCAAGTCCAGAGGAGACATGATGCTCTATCAGGGGAGATGGTTAGCACAGGTGGGGTTGGGGATCTATTTTGAGTATAGAGCCAATAGAATTATCAATAGATAGGGAGTAGACTCTCAGAGAACATGAGAAATCAAGAGGGTTTCTTAGCTTACACCATCAGCAAAATGGGAGTAGCAGTCACTGAGATGGGAAGGATTCCAGAAAGCAGAAGGCAGCACATTTTTGGAGAAAGAACTGTGTATTCTGTTTTGGCCATTTTAAATTTTGAGGTACTGGTGCAGACATCAAGTTAAGGATATGGAGAAGGCGAGCGTGTATGCAAATCTAGATCACAGAGAGGTTCTGGCATATGTGCTTGAGAGTTGAGTTCTTGGAATACTGCTGTGTTTGGAAAGCATGGAGAAGAATGAGATTCCACTGGAGAGAGTGTGGCAGAGAGGGGGTCTGACAGCACAGGTACTTTGCTGGCTGCTCTTGAACTAGACCTTGAAACATTGTACTACCCCGTATTGGCTGCTGCTGAAGACAGATGTTGAGAACGGATTATTATTGCCTTACATTTTGTGAATGCGCAAAAGCTACTTATGCCATATATACACATCCTTAATCAATTTTGAAACTTTTATGCCAAAACCTCACATGTTTTATTTTGTATCTTTCCTAGTGCCATAGGAAGGATAATAAATTTGGGGAGGATTTGTGTGTATAGTTTCCAAGAAATACTTATTTGAGAAGATGAGATTGCTTTTTCAGTGTGCCAGGGTATTATACCCTATTGTTACTTTAAACCTGGATTTAAAGCTGCCAGGATTTTTACTTGTAATCAGTTGGATTTGCACCAAAGACTCAGCAAACTTCATTTCATTTGTTCAGTGATCCCATCACTTGGATTCTGAGCCATAATACTAGATGTTGAATTAAATTTTTCATAGTTGTCTTTTTTTTTGATAGAAGAATGAAATTGATTAGAAATGGTTATAAAAATCATAAAAGGAAAAATAATTTCATAAATAGCAATATTCCATCATTTGAAGAATTAGAAAGAAAACGTACAGCTCACGCAAGGCATTGATGTTCACATACCCCATCTCCATGAATCTTAGAAATAAAAGCAAGATGAATTACATTAGTTGTCCTCTGTGATCACAAGAGATTTTCATCTTGTCTTGGTACCAGATTATAATTGTTTACTGTCCACCATGATAGGTTTAACACTGAATGTGCACTGTTTCTGTCATTTTAATTATGTTATATTTGACCTGTATAATAGCAAATGTTGTTTTATCTGTGCCATGAAAAAAGAAATACATAACTTACAGTACAGGATTACATAAGATAGGTAAAGTATAACCTCTAATTACTATTGTTAAATACTGACACATTCTTACAATGTATCTTCTCTTTTCAGGTTTGTTAGAATCAAATTAACATATCAAAAACTCAAGATTTGTCATTAGATAGTGGATGTCCTTTTCAGGAGCTTTAAAATAAAACAAAAATAATGTCCAAAAAGCTTTTACTTTCACCTTAGTAATTTTACTATAATTTTTTTTTTTGCAAAGTTACCATGTACCATCAAAGGCTACCAATTTTCATTTATATTGAATCAAGAATATTTATATAATTCAAATTCTTTGTGTGTGTTTTTTTTTTTTTTTTTCTACTTGATTCCTCAGTTTCTGAAAGTGGTTTGTTACTGTCTCATTTTATTTGTTATTTTCATTTGCATTCTAGTGTATTTAATGTTATATCTTTCAATTGCATACTATATTTGACATAGAAAGATACAAGATCATTCCTATTTCATTGAAAATTGTGCTTTTTGTCATTATGCAGTAATAAGTGTTTTCATCTTGTATCCTGCTATTGATATTGTCTTACTTTTTGTCAGTTTTTTCATTCTTTTATTTTTAACTCACTATAATAGTGTATTGGTGTTACTATAATGTTCTAATAGTAAGGATTCAATAGAAAATCTAACTTGGCCTTAAGGAAATCACATAACTCCCTCCCTCCTTTCCTTTTTTCCATTCTTCCTCCTTCCTTCCTTCCTTCCTTCCTTCCACTTTCCTTCCTTTACAGTTATTAGAGCACCCTTTTTGTGGGCCAGAATTTCAGGCATGTCTTTGCTGGGTTCTCTGCTTAGGGTCTCATTGGACTTAACTGAAGATGTTGAGTGGGCTGGGCTCTTGTTCAGAGGTTTGGTGGTCATGGATGTGCTCCTGAGCTCATGGAGTGGTTGACAGCACTCTGTTCCTTGCATGCAGACAGACTCAGGGCCTTGGTTTCTAGCTGCGTGTTGGCTGAGAGAAGCCTCCAGACAGTACATGTTCTTTCTAATCCCCAAAGAAACATTGGGAGCTAGGTATTCCATTATATGGGTAAAGGAAGTGAAACTCAAAGCATAAATGTGACCTGTACAGAATTAAATAATTAATAATGGTGGCACTAGGCCTTAAATTGGGTCTATCTGACCTTGAAGTTTGCCCTGCATTGGCTCTGCAGGCAGTTTTGTAAGCAGCATGAGTTTGGGTCATATGTAGCCCAGTCTGAGAAATTTTAACAAGTTATTTTGACCCATTTAGATTTATTGATATACTTTACTGGTAACCATTTCAGTTATTTTATTTTGAGGGTTTTTTTTTTTTTTTTTTAACATGCTTTCTAATACTGCATGTTTTAGTTGATTACTTTTAATTTTGTTTTCTCCAGTGATTTTGACAGTACCGAAACTTAATTTTAGACATAAAGATCTTTGGGGTTATCTTTGAAGAACATTTTAGAAAAGTTTAACTTGTATTTCTTTTTTGATCAAAGTTAACTATGAAATTGCATATTGTTACTCCAAGTATAAAATGAAATTCAGCCACCTTCTATTTTCTTTTCCTCCTCAGCTTTTCAGTCTTTGAAAATAGAACCTGAGGGGCTTATACATAGGCTGCTATTATTGAATTCTTGTTTGTGCATTATGCAACTTCATGTTCAAGAAATAGTTTTAACTTTTATCTTTAGTGTTATGTGTAACCTTATGCTTTCGAGTAACCTTAATGTTTAATTGTTTTAGTGTTCAACCCTTCTTTAGCACACCTTTACTATCCCTGCATTCTTAATTTTGTTACTTCTTTTAGTTTGCATCTTTTAGTGCATTTATTAGAAGAGAAGGGATTGTCAGTGAAATAGAATTTTAAGCACTTGCTCTCTGTATAGATTTTTTATTGTTTTATCAAAATTCTGTGATGCTCTGACTAAAAATATAAGAAGATACAATCCCAGGACTATTTTTTTTTCACAATTCTGCATTAGTAAAAGCCTGGGGATATCTCAAAATCCACAAGGAAGGAACCAGCTTACTAAACTGTGGGATACTTACACTCTCAGTTCTATGCTGCTATGAAAGAGATTAAGAATTATCTCTAGGGCATATTGCTAAGTTAAAAATACCTGACATGGGAAGGGTTATGTATAGTACTCAATTGTTTAAGAAAGGAATGGACGCATGTGAATATATGCATATAGTAGTATGTATACATACAAGGTCTGTCCCAAAAGTATTGAGCCAATGTCAATATAATTAAAATGGTTTGCATGGCTGATCCTTATGGGACAGACCTCCTATATGAACATGTGTATATATATTTTTGTATGTGTGTAGAATGTATATAGGCAGCATATACACTCATTCTCCTTTTATATATAAGGGATAAACCAAAAAATCTAAAAGATTGGATTATTGTAGGGAAAGGAGGAATAGGTAGAGAAGCCAGGTATAGAAACTAGAAATTCATGAATATAGAGAATTTCTTGAAATACTTTTACATAATTATAGATTAAAGTATGGCAAAAAACTTAAAGGAAATTTTAAACAATGAAGGTAACCACATATAAGGTTAATGATTTAACCCCATGGAGAAAAATTATTCCAAATGACTATAAAGCACACTCATCTAACTGTACAATACTAGTGAGCTAGACCAAAAAACAAAGAAAAACTCTGCAAAAATATCATAAAATATTCCTGGTACTCATTTGTTTTACTGATCTTTTTATAGTAATGATATTTGCATTGTTATTCTGAGCCTATTTATGTATATATGTGTGAATAATATTTGCATTTAATGCATAGTATATATGTATATTATATGCAATATCCATTGTGTGCATAAATAATCATTGTTTTATTCTAATATATTCTATTGTACAGTATCCTATTTTCTATTACTTATTTATCATACACTCACACTCATATGTACTAATGAATACATAATAGGATATATATTATATTCTATTTTGCATCTTCTGTATACATTGTAAGATAAAGCAAATTAATGATCAGGTTACTGCCATTAACAGGAACCAAAATTTTAGTAAATATGCATTCCAAGAATTAAAGGTAAACCCTATGATTCTAAATTTAAATTGTAATCCAATTGTCACTTCACTCCAATTCACATTCCCCTTGGTTTGTAAATTCTTTGTTTCTTAGAGGTGAGGTCATCTTATATACTATTGAATTTGTAGAACAGTTTTCTAAAACTTTTTCTTTCTATGATAAACAGTATATGAATGTCTGTCTCTTTAAATGTTTGGAATAACATTCTCTTTCTCTTGTTCTAGATATTTTTCAAAGGCTCTGTGTTAGTTTCTTTCTTTCTTCTTCTTTTTTTTTTTTAACAGAACTGCCTAAGTTCATAAAAATTGAGCCAGTAATAAATCTTAGGTATTCTGCTTTAACTGAATTACTTGGTTGTTTTGTGTCCCTTTTCCTTCTTTTGACCTTGAGATTTAACTCGCAATTTTGAAATTGTTTTTCAAAAACTCAGAAAGTTCTCTTGTATTCTCTTGGAATGACCGTGGGTCCATTGCAAGCCCAGCACAACACATTTAATTCCCTCCTAGAATTTTCATTAGGTTTTCTGGACTGTCACTTGGTGGCAAGGGACTGGGGAGTATCCTCATTGTGCCTGGAGGTAATAAGTCCTCTCTGACAGTGTCTTTCCATTTCGCAACTTCGGTGCATCTTCGTGACACTGCTTGGCCCCCCGGGAGGCCATTTCCAAAACAACATATGGCTTCTCTTTGATTTTGTGAAACCAGTGTTTCATTTGGCTGTGAGCAAGTTGTACTTGACATCAGTTGTACTTGTTGTGATTTCTGGAAAAGCTGCTCCAAAAGGCCATTTTCCAGTAAGGCTACAGTATAATTTAATTCAGTGGATACTATTTATTTATTACATATTTTAAATTCTTTTCATACACAGACAGACACTTACTCACACATGATGTGACACATAACAGAACATCCCTTCTTGGTAACACCCCACAGACCTGAGTCACAGAAGTAGCAGTATTACCCTGTGTGCTGACATGGGACCTGTGGGTAAACCAACAGTGGCTGGAAATGAATTGGTACTTCTCCCATTGGGTGATGGAGTCTGATTTCTCTCCCCTTGCATCTGGGTTGGCTTTAGTAATCTGACCGACAGGATGTGGCAGAAGTGACTTGCAGAGACTTCTGAGGCTGGGTTGGATATCTTGCATGACAGCATCACCCCAGGCTTTTGAGACACGGTCTCTGGGAGCGCTGAGTCACCAGGTAGCAGCATGACCACCCTGAGTCCACTCCGGAGAAGTCACGTCCACGGATTGTAGCTGGAAGTCCCACTTGAACCCAGCCCTCTAGCCATCCTTGCCAAGGCACTAGACATGAATGAAGCCATCTCCATTAGCTGAATAATGTCACTGAGTCATCCCTCTGTGTCTTCTAGAAGATGACAATAATCCAGCTGAACTCTGCCCAAATTCCTGATCAACTAAATTGTGAAATTCAGTACAAAAAAGATTTTTTAAGCCACTATATTTTGGAGATAACCCAAGTAGGATAGGTACACGAATTGGTTAAATGCAGTTTAAATGTTGTGGTAAACAGCACTTGGAGAAAGCAGCATGGAGTGAGGAGCTGGGAGATGTAGGTCTAAGTTCCGGTTTTGTTCCTAATGATCTGTGTGGCAACAAGCAAGGACCTGACCTCTTTAAACTTTACTTTTTTTTTTTTTTTTAAAGATTTTATTTATTATCTTTAGAGAGAGGGGAAGAGAGAGAGAGTCAGAGAGGGAGAGAGATATCCATGTATGGTTGCCTTTCACCTGCCTCCAACTATGGACCTGACTGGAGACCTGGCTTGCAACCTGGTTATGTGTCCTGGCTGGGAATCGAACCAGTGACCTTTGGGTTCACAGGCCGGTGCCTTATCCACTGTACCACCAGCCAGGGCTAAACTTTACTTTTTTAGATATAAAACAAGAAAATTGCTGAAGAAGAACAAAAAAAATCTCAATGTAATAAAAGCAAATATTTACCAAATGCAGATATGCAAGGCACTGAACTGTTTTAATGCATTTTCTAATTTATCCCCATACCAATCTGGTAAATTGTAGGTGGTATTATGATTATGATTATTATATTATCATTCCTATTATTATTACCAGTTTACAGATGGGGAAGTAGACTTAGAGAAATGAGGGGCCTGCTATTCTATGCTCCACAGAATATATTTTTTAACCTCTAATCTTTCTATATTTTGTTTCTAAAGTTCTTTGAATTATTGCTTGCGAATTTTCTATTTTGATGGTTTAAGAATGTCTTTTTACTGTACAAAATAAATTTTATAGGTAGTTTTAAAGTAGTTCACAATTAATCATGTAAAGAGATAGCAAGAGTCTCCTCACGGTTTACCCTGATTCTGTTGACGTATTGGGACAAGAGAAATAATGGAAACCTCAAGTGGTTCATCTTCTGGTCTTCAGTCATGTGGTAAGAAAGTCCCACCAGCAAGTGTGGGACTTACATTATAACTGGAAATGTACCAGTTATGTCAGTTATGTCTACAACTATGAACTATAGACATAGTTCATAGAGATGGATCTTGGTGGAAGGATAGAAAAGGTACTCCCAGGACAACTGGTGAGCTGTTTTGTGTAGAGAAAGAATTATATCTTTATCTGAATTATCAGTAAAAAATAAATTGCTCCTACACTTTCCGTTATTTTTTCTGTTTTGATTTTTTATGTTCCCATTTTTTCTAATACTTTTTTCTTTCTCCTTACACTTGTAGCTATAAATGTGTCATGCTCATTAAAGAAGGAAGGAAGGAAGGAAGGAAAGAAAACCAATGTTCATTGATTCATTGGGTCATTCCGGAGGTGCTAGCACCTACTATTAGCATAACATATATGTTTCAGTTTAAATTTAAAGGCATATAACATTTATACCCTTTTTGATTGATTTGCCTTTCCAAATCCATATGGCCAGTGAAAGGTGGAACTGGGTTTTAAATCTATCCTCTAAATCCCTATTTCTACTACACAATATACCTAACTATCTCTTATAAGCCTGCTCTTCAGTTGATAAGATTTACTGTACTTACATTGGACTTAACCAGGTCTGAAAAAAAATCTTAATCCAATTTAAGAGTACTGATTCACATATGGCATAGCACTCACTGGTGTTCTTCACCTATTAATTTTAGTTGAAGTATTAAGAGTGTCTAAATATAAGCTCAGGAGTGAACCTGCTGAGTGGATTGAAAAATAGCCCCTAAACCTTTTAGGCTTTTGTGGGAGGGTGTGTGTTAGCTGTTGAAATCACATTTATTCATGGTGAAGATCTCTTCAAAGCACTGATGATGCATCATCTCATGATATTTAGCAGGGGTGGCTTTCTAGGTGGAGCTGGGCTCTGTACTGTGCCAAATAGGCCCCGGGAGAGACACCTACTTATATGAGAATTTTGTTTCATTCTCCTGAGAGAGGATCTTCTCATCCTTGGAAACTCCTTCCTCTCAGAGCACAGTACGGCTGCCTACCTTCCTGGGACACCTGTTTTCTGTAGTTCCACTGTTCTCAAGAGGAGTAATTTTACCCTCTTCCCCGGAGATATTTGGTGACTTCTTGACACACTTGGGAGATCCAAGTATTATCTAGTGCGTAGAGGCCAGGTGTGCTGCCAAGCCGCTAGCGGCACCAGGATGGCCTCACAACAGTAATGGTTTATGCACTGTATTATGTCTGTACTTCATACTTAAAAAGAGCAAGACTTTTTTTGCGCCACCAAAATCCTCTTTGCCCCCTTGGGAAGAGGTGGCCGCCATGGAGAGTGCATGTCCCAGGGGACATCCTTGGGATGTGAGGGGCAGGCAGAGAAGCCAGGTCACAGTGTCTCCTTGCACAGGACACAACAGCTGAGGAAGAGTGGAAATGCCTGGGGCGTTAATGAGAATGCCTGGGGGTGCCAGGCCAGCTCCCAGCAGTGTCTACAGTCAGCCCTCAGTTGCGGGTCGGCAGATAAGAAGATTCTTGCAACCTGTTTCTCCTGCCTCTCAGCAGACAATAAAAGCCTCCCTAATTCTCCTTCCACACAATGAATAGCTTCTCTCTACGTGCCCATCTTCCCCATGGTTGGTCCATGAGCGAGCATCTCTGTTTGGTACAATTCACTTGAACAGTGCTTAGTGACATCTATTGTATAATGCTAGGAATGCCGCTGGGGCAGAAGACAAGCACCTGCCCCTCCTGCAGCCTGTGATGTCACCCAGGGCCGGCCAGCTCTAGTTATTTGCGTAATACAATCAACACCATTTTGATACCTGTGCCACTCCCATGGTTTTTACGCAAGTGTGGGGTAAGTGAAATGTTGACTCTCTGTTGTCATTAAGTGACACACCTGATTAGGTAATAGATTCATCTGAAAAGAAATATTGATGTTGTTGCCTTGCATGGGAATCCTTGCCGTGTCACTTGCCATAAATACAAGGAAACAATCAAAATAAAGTGAGAAGAAGTACATGAGATCTGATTGCTTTCCAAAGGCTCTGAGCTTGCAGCTGGTATCCTTTGGGCTTAAAAGGAAGATTCAAGTTCGAGAGCCATGTTCAAGATCTGCTGAGACTTTCCCGGATATTATTTGAGAGAGACTTGAAGTGGCCTTAACTTTCTTAAGAGGTGACGGAAGACTATGGAATGCTGTATCTGTGTACGCCCTACAATCATCTCATGTACCCCAGGGGCACATTTTGGGACTGCTTCTGAGGCTAAGCCTGGTGAACTCTGCACCCCTCCTGTTTCAGCCGTTTGACTGACCAGCCTCCTGTGGGATCATCAAAAGTCAACTAGAATCCTTTGAGGTTTCTTATTCCCCATTTTGTATTTTTAGTGCCAAACACTGTGTCTGGCACAGAGTAGCCACCCACTGTTTACCTGCCACTGGCTTGGTTTCTTGAGGGTGTGTCCTCACTGACCACATGTGCAGGGCCCTTGGTTATCTGTAGGCTGCCATGGTGTGAACCAGGGCTGGATGCAGCTTCATGGCTATGGGCTGGTGAGCGGGGCTTTGGAAGGATTTCAGTCACTTCCTACCATTGGCTGAGAGACACCTGGTACAAGAGCAGCCCAGGTAGGCAGCTGCTCCATATAAAGGGAGAGGATGTATGGTTCATGGGTGAGGAGAGGACTTTGGTAGGTGCTCCCGGTATTTGAGGGCTAAGCAGAGAAGCTCAGTTTTCCAGGTACGCCTTCGATGGGTGGATTCTCTGTTCTAGGAGCATTTCAGGAGCAGTTACCAGTAATTGTCATTGAACTATAATATAGAAGGAAAATAGAGTTGGTATAAATGTTTCAAAGCATGCTTACTAAAGACCAAAGTGATTTAAGAAGGGATTATTGTATATAATCATCTTTTGAGTGGTGCTACATTCCTTTTCTTTCTTTTCTTTCCTTCCTCTTCTCTCTCCCCAGCTCTTCCCTTCCTTGCCTCCTCCCACCCTCCTCTTTTAAAATATTTTATTTACTTTTAGAGAAAAAGGGAAGGGAGGGAGAAAGATATCTATCAGTTGCCTCTCCCACATGTGCCCTGGCTGGGAATTGAACCTGCAACCTTTTGGTCTGTGGGAGGATGCCCAACCCACTGAGCTACACCAGTCAGGGCTCTTTTTGTCCTTTCAAAGCATCTAATCATTCAAATGGGAAAATTTTCCTTTTGTGTCTGGTGCCCATAGCCTGTAGCCAATGAATGGGAGCTGTGCACAGAACATTACAGCAGGATTGGTTCCAAGTCAAGTCTTAATGTTTCTGTTTTTAAGATGAAGGTGTCAGTGATACAGCTGGTGTAGTTTTGATCAGATGTATTTTGTGACCATTATTTATCACATGCGTATCATGATTGATGAAGGAATTATGGGTCTAATAGCCAATAGGTGTAGTGGGCAGAGGGAGGTGAGGGTGAAAGTAGTCCATAACGGAAAATATTTGTTACTCAGCAAATACTTTTGAGCCAGATCAGTGCAGTGAGGGGGCCCAAGTCTGGGAGAGGGGCTTTCTGAAAGCATGGAGGGTTGGAACTGGAAAAAGAGTGAACAAAACTTAGCAAATTTCATGATGCTGCATAGGGCATAAGAAAAATGGGAGGAAAACTGTTGCGGGAGGGGCGGGTTCAAGACAGATTTTAAAATTTATTTTGGCCATGGGCAATTATAGCTTGTTTTAAGCTTATGAAAACGACCTTCCAGAGAGTGGAACATGAATGATGGAAAGGGGACAATTGTTGGAAGGATGCCTCCAGTAGACAGGGGCTGGTATCTGTGTGCAAGTGAGCTGAGAAGCGATCCTAGTGGAATGTAGCTGGGGCATCTGTAGGCAGTGAGGCAAGGCAGGGTCTCAGGGACAGAGGAGGGGCACCAGCGCAGAAAGGTTCTCTCCTGTGCGCACTGACTTCCTCAGAGAAACACCCATCTGTCTCCCGGGGCTGCCGCATCAAGGCGCCAGGTGGCCGGATTAGGCAGGGTCTCCAGGGAAACAAGCAATAGGATGTCTATAGCTACAGAAGGCTTTATTATACAGGATTGGTGCCTGCGATTACGGAGGCTGAGACGTCCCTGGATCTGCCTGGATCTGCAGTTGGCAAGCTGGAGGCCCTGCAGAGCAGACAGTGTAGCTGGATGGGGCCGCAGGCCTGAGAACTGCTGGTGTAAGTTCTGTCCTGAGTGTTGGCAGGCGTGGGACCCAAGAAAAGCTGATGTTTCAGTTCAAGTCCAAAGGGAGGAAAAGATCGGTGTCCTAGTTCAAGATAGCTAGACAGGAGGAAGTCCCTCTTCCTTGAGGGCGGTCAGCCTGTTGGCTGCTTTCAGGTCTTCACTGAATGGATTAGCCCCCCTGCACTGTCTGCCAGTTTCAATGTAAGTCTCATCCAGAAGCACCTTCACAGACACACCAAGAATAGCATTTGATCCTGTATCTGGGCACCCTATGGCCTGATCAAACTGAAACATAACATTGGACTAAGGCCTACACTAATCTAGTATAACCTCACCTTAACTTGGTTAACAAGGACCCTATTTTCAAATGAAATCACATCCATCGGTTCCAGGGTTGAAGACTTTGAATGGATCCTTTTGGAGGACACAATTCAACCCATATTAGAAAGCAAGATGCTTGCTGGGGAGGAGGGTGGGGAAGAGAAGGGTAGGTATCAAATATACCAAAATAGAAGAGAGTGGAGAGTATGTCCACCTAAGGATATGCAGAGAGACTGTTTGGTCATCCGAACTGCCTGCTTGGGGTCCATGGTCGTGAACTTGTTATGAGACCAGTCAGCTTGGTAGTGTGGACTCTTCTAGGACAGGGACCTCGCTGTGCAAGTAGTGTGACTAGAGCAGAAAGTTGGTTTTTCAAGGGTTAGTTTTCCAAGGGAGTTTGATAAAGTGGTTATTAAAGGGCATGAAAGGGATTTGCTCTGATGGTTGACCTTTGATATTAAGTTGGGTGAGGAAGGCTGAAAGGACATGAGAGGGTGGGTGATATTTCTGCCTTGTTGAAGATGGTGGGAGGTTTAAGATATTTATGGGAGTTAGCTGAAAATATGAGATTGTGGTCCAGGAGTTGGGTGATTAACGTGGAGCTGAGTACTAGTGGCCTTTAAGTACCAAAGGTTTTAAGTAAACTCCTTAAAGTCATGCCACTATTATTTTAGGAAACTCCTTTTATTACTTTTAACTAGCACAGTTAATCTTTGCCCCAGGCAAATTCATTGGGTTATTAATTTTCATTACAAAACAGTAATCCGCTCATATTGGTAATGCTAGCTCTAGTTCTTGTCTTTATCATTTAAGTGAGAGATGACTCTGGTAATGTTTACAGAGAAATAAAGCAGAATATCATTTCTAAGCTGCCCTGTTGCAGCTTAATGGTTCGTGACTTCTAAATGTAAAATTAAAATGTGAAAGCTCTTGTAATTATGAATTGGAATCCTTTAATCATCAGTGGCGATTCTTTCCTCAGAGGAATATTTGGAGATCAGTGTAACTTCCTGGCTTCACTGTCATCTTTTGTTGTTTGTAATATGGTCACAAATCTAATTTCCAAAGATATTGATTGATGGGGGCCATTGATGTTGTAATAGCCTTTCCCCAAATTTTCAGCAGAATCTAGTAGAATCTTCTCTGACCTGACTCACATCTATTTTTCCAGCATCATCTTCAGTTGTTCATCTCTTTGTACTATGGATTTCCACCAAATTAGACTACCTGCTGGTTCCCAAATAATTAGGTGTGCTTCTTGCTGCTCGGTTTTACCTTGCCCCATCCTTGGCCTTGTCTATTGACATTCTGTTGTGTCACCTGACTGTCAAACATTAGCACATATCAGAATCACCTGGAGGGGCTGCTGGAGGGCCCTTGAACCCAGTGCCATCCCCAGAGATTCTGATTCTACAGTTTCTGAGAAGGGACCCGGGTCCATGCAATTCCAGAGAGTTCCCAAGTGATGCTGATGCTGAGAGTCTGGATGCCACACTTTGAGAACTATCATGCTACAGGGCTAAAGTCTTTTTATCAGTTACACTAACATTTTTGAGACTCCCCCCCTCCCCACTATAGCTTCATTCCATCACACTGCAAATATAACATTAGCGAATATTTAATTATTTATCTAATGCCTTCTATATGCACACAGATTATGCATGTTGGATGGATTATGCCTAAAAAACTGACAATATTTACAATATTGAAATGATATTGAGTGGAGTTTAATCTTGGATGAATCACCAGGCATCTCTGTTCTATGCATTGCCGAGGGAGTATCATTATGAATGCCAATCATGATTTTGTGGTACTCTAGACAAAATTGGGTCATTGGAACTTTTTTGCAAAAGCTGATAAAACAGAGATTTAAAAGGTGGAGACTCAAGATTTGAAATTTGTATATAGAGTGCATGTGGATGTAACTATTGGCATTTATTAACAATACAGGAAATTTAGCCAGTCCCTGGACCTGGCTCTTGTGTTTGGGACAGATAAGGGCTGGTGCTGGGTGGGGTGGGGGCATGTCCTATGAGGGGCTCCGTTGAGGAGAGAAGGGACAGGGCGAATCCAGGCTGGTTGGGCTGTTTTTGAGCAAAGGTCCTTGTTGTTCAAGAAGGGTTCAGCCTCTTTGGTGACTCTGCATTGCTCCATTCAGGGCTAAACCCAGGACAATCAAATGACCTGCCTGCTGCTTTCTTTGCTTAAATCAGCTCAGCAGATTGTGTTCTCATAAAGCAGATACAATCTGGTATTTAATTCTGCTTTTAGTAGAGTTAAAAAAAATGAAAGTTGGGAATCTTGCATGAGTGAGTTTTATAATAATGTGGCATTAATGGGAAAATACAGTTTCTGATGGATTAGTAATGACAGTGGTTTGGTCCTGAAGAGAAATGCGATCATCGGTATATAAATGATATGAACATTGAAGGTGGTCTCTTGCTTCGGACTTCTTAAGGTGTTTGTCTCCCCCACTTTCTCTCTCCTCTCTCTTTGCTGTTCCTATTTATCTCCCCACTTGAACAGCTTGCCCTGACAGCTTTGAAAGTGAAGCATTTTTCTAATGGGACACACACACACACACACACACACACACACACACATTCCAGCAGCCTGCAGAGCCCAGAGTCCTGCTAATGTCTTAGAAATAATGGACGTGGATTAGCTTTGCTTCTGAGGATGCCGTGGTGGCTGATAGGTTCTGTGAGGGTTCCAGTCTGCCAGCTCTGTCTTCCAGAACCAGCCATCTTCTGGCCAGCACCCTTCCCTTTTGGCTTGCCTTGTGGGGGACACTGGCCTTGCAAAGCTCTCTGGTGGGGACACAGAGTCTGAGGTTGAGAGGCAGAAGTGAACCCAGGGAGTCTTGGGACCAGGTGGGGAGTGAATTTTCACCTCCCCCAAGCAGTGGAAACCAGATGGTGTACATGTGGAAGAGCCAGTAGTTAAATGGGCTCTGGGCACTGTCTTTGGCCAGAGTTCTTGTAGCTGACCTTTACAATGGGGGTCCAACTTCGGATAGTTTCTGTAAAGTCATATTGAGCCTCCCCCTGAGTTGGCTCATCCATTTGTCTTGTCAGGACACATTTTCTGCTGTTCCTCCCTTCCTCCCTTTTCTGGCTCCTGCCCCGGGCACAGGGAGGGTCCCATTTCCTCTTTCATAGCTTTTCCGATGCCTCCAAACCACAAGACAGCCCTTCCCTCCTCTTGACTATTTAGACATGCATCGTTTCAAGCCCATAGTTTGGTTCTTGGTAATTGAAACTGAAATGGTAACAATTAATTTCAATTTGGGTGATTCACATGTTTTTATAAGTAATAAAATAAATTTAGTTGAATATAACGAATAAATAAACACAAGAAATAAACAAAAGGTTTTCTATCCTGACCAATTATAGAAAATGAACTTAGGGCACAGTTTCAAGGAGGATTGAGTAAGTGAGAAAGATAAGTGTACAATAAAAACTGAGGACAAAAAAAAAAAGAAAATAGAATGATTGCCAACCAAAAAAGTTATTACCATTTTTCTTAAAACAAAGGAAGCAAATCTGTTAAAATCTTTTTCTACCACTGTTGGTTTAACCAAGATGCCTTTTGAGATCATCAGCTCACTGGTTTGAGCTAGAAGGGGTGTGGTGCAGTGGTGGCCTTCCCCACGTGATGTTTGGTTCTGTTGTGGCCACTCTCCAAGGATGGAGAGCCCCGAGTGGCAATCACAACATGCATTTGTGATCCTCCTCCAGGAAGACAGATTCTACCTCTTCTCCTCAGCTTCTGATAATACAGAAACATTATAGTGCCGGGATTTGATCAAAGGGCCAAATGATGGGATGTTTTGATTCAGTGACTATGCCATGTAAGAAAGAGCGAGAAGTAAAAATTCAGCCCTCGTCTCTGGCTTTGGCCTCTCTGTTGGTGCAGGGGCTGTGATGGGCACCTTGGAGGTAGGCGAAGGTCTGTGGGAGGGAGGGTGGTCCCTGGAGAAGGCAAATAGCTCCTTTTGGGGTGGGTTGACTTTGGGCTATATGTTGGCTATGTTATTTAACTTCTTTGCTCTTCAGTTCTGAGCTCTGCCAATTGGGTTTAATTATAGTTTCCACTTGGGAGGGTTGTCAGCATTTCCTGTGTCATTACACCTAAAATAGCACCTAAGACATAGCTCAATGTTCGGCCAGATGATGATGATGATGATGATGATGATGACGACAATGATGTAAGATGTCAGGGGTTCAATTGGGTAGTCATTCCCCCTAGTCTGTCTGATCAGCATCTTTGTATGTGAACCTACCGTATCAGAGGTCAAAAGCAGAGGTCTGCAGAATTCACTCATCAATAAATAGGTCTCTAATGGAAATAGGTCACTTGGTGGTTCACAGAGATGAAAAGAGGAAATATTGAAATCAGTGTTCAAGGAAGAGAAGAAAAGTAACACAGTCGAGAACTGGGAGTATGAGAAAAACGAAAGGCAAAAGCAAAATGAAAACTGAAAGAAGACAAGAAGAAAATAATAATCCTCGGCATGAATGTTATTAATTATGTAGGAATGATGTGCATTCCGGTTATGGCCGGCACTGCAGCCCCGGCCCTGTGTCCAGCCCCGAGCACCCCCAGCACTCTGCCAGCAGGTTCACTCAGTCAATCCTTATGCAACCCCCTGAAGTGTAGGTGCCGTAACTGGTCCCACCCCCAGATCATCACACGGCAGCCTGGGAGGAGAAATGACCTCCCAAGCGCATGCATCTGGTAAGAAGTGGAATCAGGGATCAAATTCAAGTAACCTCCTCACTTTTGTGGAAGAAGGGGAGCTTTTTAGAGGCATTCTTTACCTACTGAGGGATTCTTCCTAGCCCACTGTAGCTCATTTTGCTTCTTTTTTGTTAACTGCATGATTAGGAAGAGAGTAGATGAAAACATCTGTCATAGAAATGAAATATTTGGGTGCTTAGGGCTTATACAATTTCTCCTTTTCATGGTAGGGTCGAATAAAACATTGATGGCAACAGATGACATGGTAGCAGTAGACTTCCATCGAGAATTGTTGAAGTCAGATATGACACATCTTCAGCCTGTATGTTGTAGGAGAAGATCTTGCATTAGGAAGTATCATCCGTGCTGTCAGTGTCAACTAGAGTTTTCTAAAGTTGCCGGAATATAGACTTTTGAATTTGGGGGCCTAGTAACCTAATAAAAACAACATATAGCACACACTGTATTGGGAATGTGTGCTGAATCCAAGAACTAAAAATTACGTGTTCCCAAGGCAGATTGGGCTGGGTGTGTTTCTGCAAGCTAAGGGATGGCCAGGGACCTATGGGTCAAATGACACCAGTTACTGTACGCTTGGATGTGGACCCCAGGTTGTTTACCAAGCCCATTCACTGGTGGAGCATCCAGTTTCTTTATCCTTCTTGTCTGTAATTTAATTTACCAACTGTCTTTAAGAAAAAAAAGAAAAGGTTGTAAGAACTTGGGACTAAACTGTAAAACTCCAGATTTTTATGAGCATGTTGAAGGCAACTAAGGAAATAATAAAGTTGTTCTAAATTTACGTGCTAAATGTGCATCTGTTTTGAATTTGCTAGCTCTGATTGATATTAGTTTTTGGAATCTGTTCGGCAGGGAGGGGGTGGGGGGTCCATCCTATATTTGAAGCAGCTGATGGAAGATGGCAGGCATGGAGACAGTGAACTTCATCTCAGGCAATCCCAGAATTCCCGCCAGGAAGTCCCATTCACGTCAATAGGTTTTATGAGAGAAATTGCACCCCGCTTTCCCCAACTTATCTTTGGGGCTGCAAATCCAGAAAAGCCCATTTAACTCTGTTTTCTGGGAGAGGAGATGAATGAAACGTGTGTCACTTTGTATCACGCAGTTTTAATACCCTGGTGACTTATGTTAGCCACTCTAAAAATATCTTCCTCTCATAACATTGAATCATAATGTTGAGTGGCCCGTATTTAGGTCACTATTTGATTGGAGGTGGCAAGTGGAAGCAATGATGAGAAATGGGCTTGTTTTAATCAAAAGACAATTTGTTTAAGACCAGCGGTCCTCACAGAGAGATGTGTGCCACGTGGGAATGGGAGCGTGCCCACTCCTTTTCTCATCCCTCCTTCTGTAGGTTCTCCAGAAGGAGCAAGGGGACAGTTTGCCCACCATGGCTACTTGGAAATATTTTCTGCTTGGTTCTGCCCTGTTCTGAACTATTTTTTTTGGGGGGGGGGGGCGCTGTTTATTTTCTTTATTGAAAGTATTTATCAAGGGCCTTTCTACTTCTTGGAAATACAGCGATGCTGTTGTTCACAGAGACGTGGTCATTTTTATTGACAAGCTAATTGACTTGTAAACAAGAACTACTTTACTTAACAAAATGGATGCATATCTGACAAGCAAAATATGGCTCTGATTCCTAAAACTGAATCAGTCCCTTAAGAACGACTTGTTTGCCAGTGTTGGCTTGAGTTTCTTAGTATACAACACAGTCAAAAGCAAGAGGAAAGCCTGGTTAGGACTGAATGGTGAGGGGATTAACCAAAAAACATTTAGGCACAATGCATAGACGCCCACAACAATAGGTGGGTTGGCTGGGTAAGGGGAGAGGGTTGGGCTGGGTGGAGGTGGGGAAAAGGAGAAGATGTGGGAATGGAAACAGAATAAACAATAAAAATAAAAGATGTTTAAAAAGGAGAACTAAAAACATGACAGGGTTTCTGAATTTGTAGTGACTTTACGGTGAGATTTGGGCACTTTGAGTAGCGTCTATAGGCATCATGTTTTGGTTAACTATTGCTGTATTGCAAGTCACCTCTGAAATTGGCTGTGTAAAACGGCAAGTCATTTATTTTCCTCACAGATCTGCATTCGGGATAGGGCTCTGTGGGGTTGGTTGAGGCAGCCCCACTGGGGTTGAAGGGTCCGCTTGAAGGTGGCTTATTCTTGTGTCTGGCAGTTGGGTGCTGGTGGTCACCTTGGAGCTGAACAGGGCTGTCCTCTTTCTTCTCCATGTGTACCCTCTTTGGGGCTGTTTGAACTTCCCCACAGCATGGTGGCTGATCCAGCACTGTGGCTGGAAGCTACCAGTTTCTTAAAGGTTGAATTAGCAGGAACCGGTACCTTTCCTCTTGAGGTGAGAGGTGTCAAAAATCTGCAGCTGTCTTGAATTGCCACAGACCAAATTGGACTATTTACCTTTGCTTCTATAAGCTGTTCACCATCTTACCTTTTGGCATTCATTAAGGTATATCTTTCCCTTTGTTGCTGCCTCCCCACTTCATTTTCTTCTTTATGCATTTCCAATGGGGGCAAAAATGGATTCTTTAAGAGAAGAAAACTTAAGATATTACAATGGGAATAACTATATCACAGTACATAATCATGTATACTGTACCATATATGTGTGGTATTAACACTTCATAAAGCTATAGGGGAATCGGTTAGGAAAAAAAGGTCTGAAAAGGCTTCTTGAGGCCATAATAGAAAAGATTTTAAGAAACACTGCTTTATTTTCAGCTCAAATCTGTTATCTTCTCTTCCCTAAATACCTGTCCAACCCAATCCTATCACACTTAATTCCTCCCATTTTACACATTTGTAGCCATTTTACTTGTACATCTGCAATATATTTAAACTGGCTGCATTACCTGACTGTGAGCTCCTTAGGTGCATATACCAGGGACCTATAGGATGCCTGTAATCATTATTTGGTGAATTGAATTAAAATGGTCTAAAGGGAAAATAAGTTTTATCTAAGTTGGGGTTCTTCCGGAAACAGACACCAAGAAAAGGGTTTAAATGCAAGTAGCATTTGGAATGGGCAGGAAACACTGGTGAGGAGCAGAGAAGGGGGACGGGGCAGGAGAAAAGGCCAGCAAAGGGGGTGCAATCCAGCCAGCCACCCCACGTGTGTAGGAGTTAATCCTGCAGGGAGATTCTCAGCAATGTGAAAAATCTGACACCAACATCAAACCAAAGGAAAATAAAAACCTTGCAACCCAGAGCTAAGGGACTTTGTAGGGCCTTTTACTCACACACTGTGTCACTCATTGATTCATCTACTCAGGGTGTTCATCTACTATAGTTTGCGCCTGTGGCTGTTTCTGAGAGCATTATGACTGAAAGAGTCAGAAGAAAGGTAATGAAGGGTCTTTGTTTGAAATACAGGAACTCGTAACTTTGTCAACATCAGCCTCCTGACATTGAACTTCAGCTCCCTGAAGACAGGAAACGTGCCTGTCAATGCTGTGTACCCAGCAGAGTCCCTGACTCAAAAAACATATTGAATGTGTTTTGTTATAAGCCCATTTACCTTTATTTTTTAGGACCTTACCTTCCCACACCTAAACTCATATAGCTACGTTTCCTGCAGTCTATCAAAAATGGGATGCCCTAAATCAGTACTTACGAGAAATTTTATAGTGCAAATGCCAATCTTAGGAGGGAAGAAAATTTTTCTCTGTGGTAAAATCAGCTTCAACTTTTTCTTAAAAACAGAAAGAATACATAAAGGAAACCCAAAATAAGTAGAATAAACCAAATAATAATAAAGATCAGAGGAGAAACCAATGCAATGTGACGCAAAATCAACACCATCAATACAATGGTCTGTCTTCAAGTTCACTTACTCTTCTTTGGCTGCATATAGTCTACTAATGAGTTCATTCAAGGCTTCACCCCTGCTGCTCTGCTGTTCTTGTTGCCTTTGCAGCTTCACCTGATTCTTCCTTACAATTTCCATTTCTTTGCCAACATTTCCTGTTTGTTCATGCATGTCCTTCACTTTTTCCTGCTAGAACTATTAATATAGTCATTAAAATTATTTCCAATTCCATATTTGAGCAACTCATAGATCTCACTGAGGATCTCACCTATAAAAGCTTTCTGGAACTCCTCACCTCCCACCTCTGCCTGCTTTGTGCCTGAACTGTACTTCATATAATAATCAGGATTTCATACTGCCTGTAACACCTGGATGTACAGTTTATACGTTACTTCTTTTTCTTTGTATCCCTACAATGGCAAAGGCCCTGGCAGGGAGTAGTCACTACATGAAGGTTTAATGAATAAAAAAATTGGTTAAGTGAGTGAAGAAAAAAAAAAAATGGCTTCAAACTAAACTCACCCCTGGGTCACACTGTTCTTCTCCAACCTCACTCCCTTCCAGCTCTTGACCATCTAGTGCCACCAGCTGGTACCAGCTAACATCACTGCTCCCTGTTCTGAAAAACCACCTGGGCAAAGTGCTCTGGTCCAAGTGCACAACCACGCAGATCCGGTCTCATGAGTAGGGTGCTGACAACTCTTAGGCATGGAAACTGCAATAGTGACCTCGCTAGGGTTCACCAAAACCACACACATGTCCTTGGGAAGGGAAGGCTCAAAGCCACCGGAAACTCTACTTGGGAGGTGTAGGCCCATTCCCACTGGATGTTGACAGAGATGGAGAACCATTTCAAAGACAGAAGTGACTGCCTTTACAGTAACAGCCAAACCTCTAAAGAAGGACTTCTCTGTCCTCTCCGGTTGTTTGTCCCTCCCTACCTGAGGGGACCCATGGGTAACTGTCAACTATTAGTCAATGCAGCATACATGAGAAAGCAAACAGAAAAGGAAGCAGAAAAGAAGGAGCAGACAGCCATTTGGAAGAGTCTTTGTCAAAAATAAAACAAAAACCAAAGTGTTCCACTTTCCTCGGGCTGCTATAACAAAGTACCGAAAACTGGGTGGCAAGAAACAATGGAAATTTATTGTCTAACAGTCCTGGTACCTGGGACTCCAAAATCAAGGTGTTAGCAGAGCCATGCTCTCTGGGGCATCTCTAGGGAAGATAGCTTTCTTTCCTCATCTAGGTTTTGGTGTCTGCTGGACATCCCTGCCATTCCTTGGCTAATAGATGAAAAGACGTGGCTATCTTTTCTCCATGGGTCGTCAAATCATCTCTCTTCTGTGTGTGTCTGTCTCTGAATCCAAGTGTCCTTTTTCTCTAAGGACACCTTATGGGGTTAGGTCTTACCCTAACACCCTCATTTTAGCTTGATTACCTCTGCAAAGACCCTATTTTAAACACCTCTCAGATTAGTTTTATGGATTTTAAATCTATCACCTTATTATTTGATTCTATTTGTCCCATTTGTTTTTTGTTGTATGTGTGTGTGTGTGTTTACTTTTTTCTTTATTCCTGCCTTCTATTGTATGATCTCATTTTATCTTTGTTAGTCTACATAACTCTTTGGTTTGTTATTTTAATTATTGCTTTCCGGTATGTAGTATATACTTTGAACTTACCACAATATATCTTTAAATGATATTAAATCATATCACATATACTGTCATATCTTTTTAATAGTATGCTTCCATTTCACTTTTTTGACCTCTGTACTAGTGTTGCAGTGTATCTTATTTTTATATATGTTAAAATTCCTGCCACATTGTTATTATTTTTAATAATTTTAAAAGTAGCCAGTTAGCTTTGGGTGACTTTTAAATGTTAAGAAAAAATTGTGTTTGTTCATATAGTTACCCTTTTCTGTGCTCTTCATTCCCTGTGTGTATTCATATTCTGATCTTTTCTTTCAGCCTGATTGGCTGCTTTTAACATTTCTTTTTTTAAAAAAATATTTTATTTATCATTTTTAGAGAGAGGGGAAGGAAGAGAGGCAGAGAGGGAGAGAGACATCAATGCATAGTTACCTTTCACCTGCCTCCAGCTAAGGACCTGGCTGGAGACCTGGCTTGCAACCTGGTTATGTGCCCTGGCTGGGAATCGAACCAGTGATCTTTGGGTTCGCAGGCCAGTGCCTTATCCACTGTGCCACCAGCTAGGGCTGCTTTTAACATTTCTTATATGAAAGGTCTACTGGTCACGAATTGTTTAAAATTTCATATGTCTGAAAAAAATCTTCAAAGTTAAAAAAAGATTTTATTTATTTATTTATTTTTAGACAGAAGGGAAGAAAGGGAGAAAGAGAGGGAGAGAAACATCAATGTTTGGTTTTCTCTCACACACCTGCCATGTGCCCTGACTAGGAATTAAACTGGTTACCCAAGCATGTGCCCTGACTGGGAATCGAACCAGTGACCCTTTGGTTTGCAGGCTGGCACTCAATCTGCTGAGCCACATGAGCCAGGGTTGGAAGTCTTTATTTTACATTTATTTTATATACAGAATTCTAGGTACAGAAGTCTAAGTTCACATTAAAAGTTATTATTTTTTTTAAATTGAAGGGTGAGTTTTACTGTCTTCTCACTTGCATTTTTATCAACAGTAACTCAGCTATCATCTTATTTTTTGTTTCTTTTATTATATTCAATATGATAGAATTTGATTATGATACGCCTTGGTGTATTTTTCTTTATATCCCTTGTGTTTAGGACTTGTTGTGGTTCTTATATATGAGGGTAACAATTTTCTCAGATTTAGGAAAATTCTAGCCATTATTTCTTTAAATATCTTTTCTCCATACTTCTCTGCTGGCATTCCTGTAATACCTATATGAAGATATTTGAGGTTATTCCTTAGCTCATTGATAATTTTTTACCCGCTTTTCTGTTTCATTTTGTATAGTTTCTATTGTCTTTATCATCAGGTTTGCCATTCTTTTTGCTGTAATGAAATCTGTTATTAATCATAGCCAATGTGCTTTTCATAGCTGACAGAGTAGTTTTGATCCTTAGAAATTAGATTTGGATCTTTTAATATCTTAAATATCTCAATTTAAATTTTGGACTATATGAAATACAGTTTTAATGCCATTGCCTGGAAATTATGACATCTGTATCAGTTCTGGGTAGGTTTTGATAAATTTTTAAAATTTTAATTTTATTGTTATATTATATCCATCCCCTTTTTCCTCCCCTCTGTCCCCTTCCTCACCCACCCACTTCCCCCCAAAGTCAATCCCACTTGTTGTCCATGTCCGTGGTTCTTCCATGCTAGTTCCTTGACTAAACTGCTCCCCCTCTTTGCCTCCTCCTCCCCCGACCCCTCCCAGGTTTTGATAAATTTGTTCATCTCTTCATTTTATGGATTCTATTTTCCTGCTGATTGGTATGTTTGGGAATTTTTGATTATATGGGAGACATTGTCTCTATCTTATTGGTTGCTGGGTGTTTTTGTGTGCCATTTTGTGTAAATGTTCTCCAACTATTTTGGGTGGAATTCAGTTAAATTCTTTCAAAGCACTTTGATCCTTTTGGATTTTCTTTGAAAGCATTGCAAGTGAAACCAGAGCTGTCCTTATTCTAGTGCTAATTATTGTGCACCCCAGAGGGTAGACCTTCTTCAATACTCAATCTGGTGCCCCATGACTCAGGAGATGTTCCGGGTGGACTAAAGGGAGCAGGAATACCACCGGCTCTGTGTGAACCAGCGCTCTGCTCTCTAATCATTTTACCTGTTACTTTCCTTTTATGTGTACTCATGATTAATACTTGGCTGAATGTTTGAGGAGACTCTCTGCGGATTTCCAGAGTTCTCTCTCTACATGGGTTCCTTTTGTTTTTCCTTTTTTGTCCTCCTGGAGTTGCCTCATGGCCTCCTTAGCTCTGGGGCTCTCTGCTGGATTGTTTCTGTGTTTCTCCTCCCTGTCCTGCGGGCAGCAAAGCCCCCAAGGGAGTGAGCTGGACCGTGGTGCTGCTTCCTCCTTTGCGTCATCTTTCAGGGATACCCATTGTCTCACAAATTGTCATTCATAGTCCCCCCCCCCCCCCCAGCTTATTTGGTTGTTATAAGTGTCAGTGCCAATTTGGTCCTTGTTACTCCATCTCAATTGAAAGTGGAAGTCAAAAATGTTGAAAGTTAGCAGTTTAATTATAGGCAGTGGAACAAGATACACCACTGGGGTCCTGTAGGAATACCTTACACAGAGAAGAATAGATTTCTAATAATTCCTGGCCTATCCTAGTCATGTGGAATGACAGACAGACATGCTGGCCTATTTGTAGTATTGCTTCTCTTTATTAGTCAGTCACTCATACTCTTTTAGTTGAATTTTCACAATTTTAATACAGGTGTGAAGTTGGGTGGTGAGCGTACAATGCAGTATGCAGGTGATGTATTAGAGATTTGTACACTTGAAACTTGTGTGGTTTTATTAACCAGTGTCACTCCAATAAATTCAATCAATTGATCGATCAATAATTAATCAATCAAGATGTGAAGTAATTCATCCATACCAAATTGTTTTTTTCAGGAGTAGGTGAAATTTTTGTGCTGTGTTCCTAGCATTTGTCATTTTACATCAGGGTTGCAATTCAAAGGCCTACGAGGATCAAACAAGGCCTGTGGTATATAGGAGTGAAGGTGGTACCCCATAAAATGACTATAAAGATGGTCCCTTTGTATTTTGTATGGAAAAGAATGCTGCAGTTGGGGAAGAGGGACTGTAAATAAATCAGGACAATTGCATGGCCAGCTGGAGCTGATTGTTGCCATGACCGCGTGCAAGTTATTTTTGCAGATCTTCTGATCTATGAAGAGAAGTGGCGATGCAAATGCTAATCAGATGTACACCGATGTTTAAATACTCTTCCAATGTAAGCACTCTGCAAATCAAATGAAACAATTACGGGCCAAATGTGCCTTTGGGCAGAGGACCTATAACCTGTGTTTTGTAATAGTTTCACTATTAACATATAGAAAAATTAGTTAGAAGATGGCAGAAACACCTTAAGTGAGGAAAATAGCAAGTGTGTGTATATTTCAGATCAGTAACAAAAATAAATGACTGTGCACTCACACACACACACACACACACACACTCCCCTGAGGAAAGCCCTTTCTGAGCCTTATGAGCTTTTTTCATTCTCTGTGGGCATGGAGTTTTCTGCAGCCCTCCCACATAATCTTCTGAGGGAATCTGTGATAGTCAAAAGAAACGCTTCCAAAATTAAAACTGCATGAATAAGCAGGGGTGTGCGATCATAAGTATCTTCAGTTAGTTTAATTATAGCTATCACTTTAATAGATACAGACGGTCTTTTAAACTTTTAAGTGTCTGGATGTAGGCTTTTAAAATTAAGCTGCGCCTTTTTGAATAAGACAGCGACAAGAATAACTGGCAGCCATAAGGCAAACGCCAAGTTGGTGGTCTTTCTTTCCTTGGAATACTAGATCAACGGAAATGACGTTAAAAATTAATCCTTCAAATCAAATAGTGCAATTTTGTGTATTTTGCTAGATCTGGGGAGACTATTCAACCCTGTTTTACTTTTACGAAGGACAAAAACACACAAAGCCCTTTGCATTCAAACAAGTTTAGTTAAGTAAGATGAACCAGGACAGGCTCTTGGTAGGGAAAATCCAGTGGCAGGAGCTTGGGTGTGTCTGGGGGGTTGAGATCCCAGGGAATCCCCAGGGTGGGGCAATCAGTGTTAGCCAGGTTGGTGGCGACTCAGATAGGGTGCCTGCCAGCCAGAGAGGGCGGAGAGGGTGGGCTCATCAAAGGAACAGTGGCTCCCGCTGAAAGCTGCCAGCTCTGCCCACCTTAAAGCCGGACATTTCATTTCCTCCCCTGAGATCCCTGATGCCCCTCCAGTTGCTGCGCGAACACTGGAGCCCAGAGTCCATCAGCAAAGTCTCTGCACCTGTGGGCCCTTTAAGGGGAACAGTGACAACCCCAGAAGCTTCTGCCTCAGACATGTCTCCAGTGGCTTTTACAACCAAAAGTTAGGGGGCCTTTGCTTCCTGGCACTGGAACCTTTGGCTGGGGCCCTTCACTCCTCAGGGGGAACCTCTGCAGTGGAGATATGCCTCCTGATGGTTAACAGCCACACGTGGGTATGGGACCAGCCTCACCTTTGTCCCCCACCTGCCACGTGGCTCCTTCTGTGTATCCAAGGTAATTGGACTTGAGTTCAGCTAGACTTCAGGCTGTTGGGAAAGGTGGTGGTTCTGTAGTTTTGTTGTCATTCTGATGTGGACATGAGGGGAGGGAGGTGAGCCCAGGGCAGAGGGAAAAGTGCTATCTTGGCTAGAAGTCCCTCTTTTATTCACTCTGGCTATTTATGTAACAGAAAAATATTTTTGGTTTTCCTGTTTGTTTGTTTTCTGTATGTGTGTGTGTCTGTGAGTGAGTGAAAATGCTAGAATACGTATATAAAGAAAAACATTAATAATTTACATGCAAAATGCTGAGTGAAAGATCTCACTAAAGACCACAGGCATAACAATTGTTTCTTGGCTTACTCGTAGGGCTTGAACATACCTTTTGAAAGAGTACTTGCAGTACACTGTTAGGAAAGGACAACTGAGTGAATTCCTACCGACCTCACAAAGTGATAAAATGACGCGTGATTATGAACAGAGGAAGCCTTACAAGTTTTTGTATGCCTGTCCATAGTAGCAGTTGCGCAGGGTATTGAAGTTTTCCATTGATTGGATTCTTGAGTTGTTCCTAGTGGTTCCCTTAAGGAGAGCATTTGCCCTATTGTTACAGCATTACTGACTCAGTCATTTGCAAGTTAAAACTGACCTTTGAGTAGAGCCAGCCTTCCAAATGCAAGGAATGGGTCGGGGCCTGAAACCTTAATGCCTTCCTTTAATTTGAGTGAGGATTGCAGCCCGGTTATCTTAGAAAAAGAGGAAGCAGCATTTGCCTTTCAAATTTTGGAGATAGCATCAATGCAAAGGTGGGATCCGCCTGATTTGAATGGATAAACTATGTAAATCCTTGCCTGCTAAACTGTCAGAGAGGAATGTCTGAACAGTGGTGGGATATGCCAACTGTAAAATTATACAGGGCATGGTGATTACCCCATCTGCATAATGGGGCACGACTTAGAGGGTGTATTTTAAGATCACCCGTAAAGCACCCAATGCAGAAAGCCAAGCTTTGTTTAATTTGTCGGGGGCCGTGCTCTCATTTTCTGCAGCACCATTCACTTCTGCTTCTTTAACCATGAAGAGCACATCTTCTTTATGAAATGGTCTGCAGCTTCCATTTGGGAGCAGTAGCTTTTCCGAGTGCCTCTATTACATGCCTCTTTTATGGCCTTTTTTTGTTTGTTCATGCAAAGAACCAGTGATGTTTTTTGACTTGACACACTCAGCATTTTCAAGGTGACAGATGAGTAAACTGAGGCCCAGGAAGGGCAAGGACATGTCTTTCTGACAGAGCTGGTTACAGCTTGGGGCCTTTGCTACCCTGCCAGGAGAGCTTGCCACCCAAATTGGGTGACATCGCAGGGGCAGGATGTGGGTAGCCCTTGAGACTCTGAATTTATTTCATTTTGACAATAACTCTGAGGGCTTAATCACAGATATAAATAACCTGGGACTATCGTACCTTCTTTAGATTATTTGCTGCTTTACCATTAAGGCTCAGGTCTGCTCAAATAACTAAGTGTAAGATTCACTTTAAAAAAAAATATATATATATATATATATATATATATATATATATATATATATATAATGCAGCTTTTCATTTCTGCAGCTCAGCATTTACGCAGTCTTTCTAAAAATTTCATCAGTGGCTCCATTTTATTTTCGCAGATGACTTTTTGCTAAAAAGTAATTTGCAATGGTGAGACCCCCTTTAGTTGCCAGGATTGGGCAACGAAGTCAAGATTGCTTAAGGCTAAAAAGGGGATGTGCTGGTTCGTATTCTCAGGAAGAAAATGGGTGGATCTGAGCTGGGTGCCACTGAATCCAGGGGCTCCGTGACATTATGTCTGTGATGCTCCACTTCTCAGCTCTCCTTGTCTCTGTGTGGTCTCCTCTCAGGCTGACCTTGGCAGATAGGAAGGTCAGCAGGAAGGTCAGCAGCCCGGACTCACACAGCACGCCAGGCTAGCAAACCTATATATACGTCCATTTTTCAGAAGAGGGTATTCACCCAGTCTTAAGTTTCCTCTGAATCCATGCCTTTGACAGGGGACATGTGGAATCAGATGGTCAGCTGCCATATATTCTTTCCCAATGTCAGGGGGACGAGAATGGGACCAACAACCCAGGGAAAGAGGCAGAAGAGTGTTCTTATGAGAAATAGCTATAGCTATCACACGTCTATTAATCCAGAAATCTGCAAGAGCAACTCAGAGTTAAAGTTACATAAAAAAGTTAATCTCCTCTAAAAAGAGGTATGATTATAGACTCCGTGATTCATCAGATAATTCACATTTTATTTCCCCCTTTACCTCTGTCCTTTCTCAGTGGGCAAAAGGACAAAACCATTAAAGAAAAAAAAAAAAAAAGAATGGAATCATTTTCTCTATTTTACTTTTAAATAGTCTTACCCTCTCTCTTTAGTTTTTCTAACAAACTTGTCACAAAAATTTCCAGTTGTCACCTGCTGTGAGCGATCCTTTAATGCAGAGACTAACACTGTTTCTGGCCCAGCGGTGCCTACACGGTGTCTGGCTGAAAGGACGTGTTCAGTGGGGTGAACGGAGCAAACTGGCGAGTGAATGCTCGGGCCATACCCGCCTGGCAGGAGGTTCCAAGGCTTTGATGAGTTAGGTAGCTGAGGTTTCGCTCATTTTGTTGAAGCTGGAAGTTGAGGTCTGTTATCTTCCTATCTCCAATGTAGGGTTTAAACAAATTTTTAAAGATCTAAAAAAGAATTATCTTTAGAGACAGGGGATGGGAGGTAGAAAGAGAGGAAGAGAAACACCTGTTGATTGCTTCTTGGGCGCATTCCTACGATGGGACCTGGCCTGGAACCCTGGTATGTGCCCTGACTGGGGATCGAACTGGCAACCCTTTGGTTTGCAGGATGATATCCAGTCCACCGAGCTACATAGTCAGTGCTGAAATGTTTATTTCTCTTAACTGACTCCCAAGGCAAGTCACCAGGGGGACCATATGTGTACCAGTCTGGAACTTTCGGTCTCGTTGTGTGCTCAGTGGCTTATCTAATCGTTAAGACATTGGGTCCCACAATAGTGCTAGGAAGACTGTCTCAGAATTTCTGAGCAGTATGGTTGTCCAATCTTTTGATAATAGAGTCACTTCTAGTGCCATCTTCAGGAATTTCCGGTGTAGAAGTCAGGCCGAGTTGAGCTGTGCTTTCGTGACTTCTCATAAAGCTCTGGCAAAACGGCAGACAGGGGACAGTGACCCCAGCAGCTTGTTACCACACCTTCGGAGTCACCTCTACCTTATCTTCATCAGCAAATGATTTCGGGTCACTCTCACTGATCCCTGTTTCCCCTCCCAGACCACTTTGCAACACCAGGTCCCACTCCCTCTGTTGGATTGGAATCAATCAAGAACAAAGGCAGAAGCTTGATAAGAAAACTTGCATCATATGTTAAAAAAATACACATCAGCCCTAGCTGGTGTAGCTCAGTGGATTGTGTGCTGGCCTGTGAACTGAAAGGTCATTGGTTCAATTCCCAATTAGGGCACAAGTCTGGGTTGCAGGCCAAGCCCCCAGTTGGGGGCGTGTGAGAGACAACTAATCAATTGATGTATCTTACACATTGATATTTCTCTCCCTCTGTTCCCTTCTCTTTAAAAGTAAATAACTAAAATCTTTTAAAAAATACAAATCACCACCTGGTTGCTGTGGTTCAGTGGATTGAGCACTGCCCTGCAAACTCAAAGGTCGTTGGTTCGATTCCCCAGCCAGGGCACATAATCAGGTTGCAAACCAGGTCTCCAGCCAGGTCTCTAGCTGGAGGCAGGTGAAAGACAACCATACACTGATGTTTCTCTACCTTTCTTCCTCCCCCCTTCCTCTCTCTCTCTAAAACTAATGAATAAAACCTTAACAAACAAATAAACAAAAACCCTTCTTTTCCTTTTCCTGAAGAAAAAAAGTACAAATCAGTACTCACTGGGAAACTTAAGGCAAGTCTCTCTCCTGTTTAAAAATGGATCAGGGCTGGCAAGTTGGCGTCCTAAAAGGATGTCACTCAGGGTTAAATCAGAGACACACAACTAATGGGAGATATATATTTATCATATATATATATATATATATACTCAAGGAATTACTCAAGGAATTGGCTCATGCCATTTGTAGTGGCTGGTTAGGCAACTGTCTAACCCTTAGGAGGTGCTGTCAGGGAGGGCGGGTGGAGCTCTTGAACATGGACCAGAGCTGCTGCCCAAGGGTAAAATTTCTTCTTCACAGAAGCCTCAGCTTACCTGTTGAGGTTGTTCGGTTGATTGACTCAAACCCCCGCCCATATTATCTAGGGTATCTTCCCTAACTTCTGTTCAGCTGATTATGGACTTTAATCATATTCGTAAAATACCTGCACAGTAGCACCAAGATGAACGTTTGATTGAATACCTAAGCATGGTACTCTAGGCAAGTTGACACATAAAACTGACCAATCCGAGTGGCTCGTTGGAGTTCTAGTAGATTCTGTGAGGACTTGTGAACTGCTGTAAGCCCTTGGGTACTTCATTGAATAAAACAATTTTTGCTCTGTCTAGTTCATAGCAGCACTATTTACAATAGCCAAGTGCTGGAAACAGCCTAAGTGCCCATCAGTGGATGATTGGATCAAAAAACTTTGGTACATTTACACAATAGAATTCTATATAGCAGAAAGAAAGAAGGAACTTGTACCCTTTGCAACAACATGGATGGAACTGGAGAGTATTATGCTTAGTGAAATAAGCCAGACAGTGAAGGACAAATATCATATAATCTCACCCATTATGGGACAATAATGAGCAAAACTAACAACAAGCAAAACAGAACCAAATATATGAATACAGTGAATAGGCCTTCAGTGGTCAAGGGGAAAGGGGTTAGGGGGAGGGGGGAGGCAGAGGCAAGGAAGGGGAGCAGCTTAGACAAGAACCTAGTATAAAGGAACCATGGACATGGACAACAGGTAGGATTGACTTTGGGGGGAATGGGTGGGTGGGGAGGGGGACAGAGGGGAGCAAAAAGGGGATGGATATAATCAACAACAATAAAATTAAAAAAAAAAAACAAAAAAATCAGTTTCTGCTCCTATAGCATTCGTATTCTAGTGGAAGATAATAGACCACAAAATAAAAAATATACATAAAGTTACAGTTGTTACAGTTATAGTTGTAAGAATAATAAATTAGAAAAAAATATAATTATGAGTATAGATAGCTACATAATTTGTGGAGTTCAGTGCAAAATGAAAGTTTAGTATCTTCAAAAGTAGAGAAGATGTCATTAATGGCACTAAAACCAAAAGCTTTTTCTTTCTTTTATGAATCTCTGAAAGAAACATGGCATTTTTTAATACTTAATGCTCTTTTAAGTAAAGAAAAATCAGAATTTGTTACCATGAATATACCACTCATCATTACGTTGCAGACTCCCCCCTTTTATGTACAAACATAAGAGCTGAACTATTGAAATTATGCAATTTCCATTTCCTAGTTCATACATATTCCCATGTTTTGTTCTTACCAAAATGGTGGGAATACTCTACAAAATGAACTTTCCTGGTTTTGTTTCTCTTCTAATATGTGAACATTCTACTGACACTCCTTTGGTTCACTGATTAGGGAGGAGGGACTGGAAGGAGGAGGAGCTGTGGTTGCCCTTCCTGTCCTCATCTTTCTACATTATCATTTTCAGCAGAAGTGGTTGTCTAATACAGGAAAGTTATCCACATGAAAAGGATATGCTAAGATGCCTTGATCATTCTTACATCACAACTGACTTCTTTCTGCATTTGAAGCAGTGCGTACCGAGTCACAGACTTAGTGAACATGTCACCTTGCGCATACTTTGCCTCTTGCTGAATTTTATACATTGGAGGGTCTTAGCTTACAAAACACAAACTCAGAGAGCAAGTGATCAAGGATCCCCTCTGTGAATCACTTTCTCAAATAGTCATGGTGGGTTTTAAACCAAGGGCATTAGACTAAGCATAGAGCCTGCCTGTACGTGGGACCCTATCTGATTGCACAGGTTGCATGCCCATGAAGTATGTGTATGTATGCTCACGTGTGCACATGCTATTTTAGATTATGTTGATAAGGAAGGACCATCTCATAAGGGTCCCCAAGAAGGTGAGGAAACAAGGCATGCAGAAATATAGGACAAGAGCCTCACATTCAGCGATTCCAAGGCCCATGTGTCTGGCTTGTTCTCAGAAAGTAAGGAGGCCCGTGAGGCTGGGCTCAAACAGGTGAGAAGGGGAGGATTGGGAGATGAGGTCAGAGAGGCAGTAGGCCTGTCCCTGAGTCTTGCATGGGCTCGAAAGCCAAGGTGAGGACAGGGAATTTCTTTGTGAGGAGAAAGGAAGAGTTGGAAGAGTTTTAGCAGAGGGATGACACATCATGATTAGAATACAGAAGGATCCTCCTAGCTACTGATGGCCGTCCTCTGCACAGGGTCAGGGTAGGAAGAGGTAGGACCACTTTGGAAGCTGCTAGATCAAACAAAGATGGTGCCTGGGCTGGGTTTAGAGATAGCGGTAATGGTGTATGCTTGGATTCTGTGTATATTTCAGAACCAGTACCAACTGGAGTTGCACAAAGACTGGATATTGGTGTCATTGAGAAATAGTGAATTTCCCAGCATCCTAAAGACAAGGCATGGTGGAATGGAGGGAGGCAGAGAGCAGAAGTCTTGTGTTCTTATTCACCCATTTTTTCCCTTTGCCATTATCTCTCAACTTTCACCCAAATTCTTCTTTAGCATCTGCTTTTGAACATTCTCAGTTCTTTATTTGAATTCTGCAGGAATCCATTCTCTAGGGTTTCATCCGTATCTATCACCTGGGAAGACCGTCTCAGAACAAGGTCATGGGTGACTCGACCACTACATCATATTCTCACAATGTCTGTGAGAGGGGTGGCTGTCTGCCACATTTGTGGGTCAGCAGTGTCCCAACAGTTCTCCCCCTCTATTTTACTCACTATCTCTTGGCCTCCTCAAGTAAGAGGTAACGAAACAAAGATTTTGTGTTGCTGAGTTTTATGTGAAATGGTGCCATGTACGACTCTAAAAGATTTCATTGTGTTCAGCTTATTTATTATTTTTTCTGCTTTTCAGCACTTTCAGACCATGCTGAAGTCTAAATTGAATGTCCTGACACTGAAAAAGGAGCCTCTCCCGGCCGTCATCTTCCACGAGCCTGAGGTCATTGAGCTGTGTGCCACCACGCCCCTGATGAAGAACAGGACTCACAGTGGCTGCAAGGTATGTGGCACGTGGCCAGCAGACACCGTCCAGTGGGACAGATAAAAGGATGTGTGGCCTTACCACACTTGTGTCATAATGGTAACGTTTTTAAAGAATGAAAATGTGAACTAGCGAAATAAGCTCACTGAGTGATGGTAGTATAAATTCATATCCTGCTTTACTCTTCTGAATGATATAATGCTCTTCATAATTTGGGCGTAACGTAAAAGACCTAAGTTTAAGGATATGTTGAAAAATAGTGTTCTCTCCCTACTTTTATAGCCCTGTGGAACTTTATAAGAAAGTTCTGTCCATAGTGATAATTCTTCCCTTTGGATTTGCCATCTGAATAATATAAATCTTATCAAGTGAGAAACAAGTTTTTCAGTAGTTGGAACCTATCAGTCCTTGGGGAGTAATTTTGTATTTTTGTTTTGCTTTAGCTCTCAAAATTTATACTGATATTCATGCTTTAGAATCCTTTAAAAACATTTTTTTTTGGGGGGGGGGGTTCAGGTAACTTGTAATACCAACATAGAAAGAGAACTGGAAATGAAATGTGTAACTTTGGTGTTTTTATATTCTTGCATACAATACACTTTTTTCACATAAGTTGACCAGTAGAGAAGTTGATTTAGAGGTAACGAAAAATGGTTTATGCGTATTTCATCACCAGAAATTCAGTTTTGAGGGGTGGGAAAATACTCATTTATATGTGGATTTCTTTTATAACCTTGGAGATACACTCCTTCTCTTACCTCCTTCGCTTTGGGAAGAATCTGTTGATCTCTCTTGTCAGGGTATCCCATCCTCTCCCGGGTCCTTGTATAGCTGTGGTCAGATTGGAGCCTGAGGCAAATCTTGAGCTCCAGCAAGGTGCACCCAACCTCACACAGGTCCATTTGTGCCACAAACTGGGTGGGGGGCAGTGTGACCAACACCAGCAGCAGTGTGATGGGCTCAACTTCTGGTGGGAAGAGGAAGGAGGGGAAAATACAGGAAAACCAGCTGGCGAGAAAGCCTATCTGTGAGGAGCTGGCGGAAGAATCCTGTAGGCAGAAGGAACAGGGTGTGTTAATTCTCCAAGGGGGAAGTGGCCTTGTGTGATTTAGAATGGAAGCAAGTAGCCAGTGGAGTTGGGGAGTTGAGGACGTGCAGTGCGGGGTCTGGTTGGGCAGGGGTTTGAGTGTAAAGAGCCTGGTTGTCATGGTGAGGAGTGTTTGTTCTACTTACTATAAGGAGCCATTCAGAGGCAGTGAGGCAAGAGAGTTATATATTTTAAAAGGCGATTTTATTTTTATTAAATTGTATTTTTTAATTCCAGTTTCCATTCCATATGTGTGTTTTCTTTTCTTTTTTTGTATTAATTTCAGGTGTATAGCCTAGTAGTTAGGTAATCAGATACTTTACAGAGGGCTCCCCTGATATTTCTGGTACCCAATGGGCACCACACATAGTGATTACAATCTTATGCTGTACTTTACGTTCCTGTGACTGTTTTGTGATGACCAGTACTCTTGATTCCTTCATCGTTTTCACTCATTCCCCCAATGCCCCTCCCCTGTGTCACCCATCCGTCTGTTCTCTGTAGTTATAAATTGTTTCCATTTTGTTCACTCATTTATTTTGTTCTAAGATTCCACTTAAAAGTGAAATCACAGAGCATTTGTCTTCTCTGTCTGATTTGTTTCATCCATGCTGTCACAAATGGTAGGATTTCATTCTTTTTTATGGCTGAGTAACATCCCATTGTACATACATGTACCAGCTTTTTCTTTTTTTTTTTACCATACCCTGTTGATGGGTATGCAGATTGGTGCAGCTATTCTGGAAAATAGTATGGAGGGCCCTCAATAAATTAAAAGTGGCACTTTTAAAAAAGTGGGTCTTAGGACCCAGTGATTCCACTCCTAAGTAAAAAAGCAATTTGAGGTGGTAACTCTGCTAGGTGAACTTCTAACATCCTAGGAGCAGTTGCCAGTGGCCCCATTTTAACTGGAAAAGGTGGATGCACAGAACTGACCTCAGGCCACATCAGATTCAATGCTTTTGGTGAAGTGATGCTATAAAGAAATTGTAAAAATACTCACTACATTTTGAAGTGGTATGAGATCAGATTGGGTTTTGCATCTTTTAGAGATTCGCTAAAGTCATGTTGAGTTCTGTTCCAGTGGAGGAAAATGTAGTCCCTGGAAAGCAGGAAGAAGCCAGGAGGGATGAATCTAAGAAGAGCTTGCTTTACTACAGTCTGCAGAGTATGTTCAAATGGGAGAGAAAAATGAAGTTACAGAGCAAAAAGATTTAACAGTGCAACCCAGATATGAAAGAGGTGTGTGTTTACATATATGATACAAGCATGTGTATTCTCTATGAAGAGAGAGAGAGACAGAGAGACAGAGAGACAGAGACAGAGAGACAGAGAGATTTGGTGTGAAAATAAACACTACTATTTTTCTGCAAGGGATTATAGGGTTCAAGATTCATGGTGCAGTTGAATTGTCTGTGTACTGCCTTAGGTCATGGTCATTTCATTTACTTCTAAAAGGACGTTGAAAATGATAGACATGAGAAGAGCAGCCCCAGAGAGCTAGGGTTGCTCTAGTGTCTGCTGAGGGGTAGAGTAGACAAAGGGAAATCCACATTGCTTTCAGCCGGACCCAGGGGAGAACTGCCTTCCAGGTGAAAAACACATCCCGCCAGGCCAGAAAAAAATTGATGAGCTCTCCATCCCTAGAAATCTTGAAGAGGAGATTTCAAGATCCAGGCTTAGATCTTCGTAATCCTGGAATCGGGGACCTGGGCCAACACCTCTTGAGTTGCTTTCCAGCTTTATGATTTTATGTGAAGGGAGAAAGCCTCCAATGGATCATTCTTCAAATTGTATGCTGTGATACACTTGACACATTTAAATTTTAACTGTAAACGTACTGCCGTTACAGCTTTTAATTCTCAAGGACCATGTCATATTTGTGTCCAAAGCTATTCTTCTGTTAAAAAAATAAAAAAGATTATTGCTGTGTAAAATCTCCCAACCTCCCCCTGCCCGCCAACTCCCCCATCAACTGCCCCCCCTCACCCCATCATCCCTTGGAACAAAGTGCAATGCTCCCTCTCTGATTCTTGCGAATAACTTAGCTCACAGCATGCCAGCTGCAGAAGGAGGTCTCTCTGGGGGCTGCTGCCTGCCAGGAATAATGAGCTTGGTGTAGCTTGAGCCCAGCTGCAGGGCCAGCGTGCGGGGCCAGGACCCCCATTGTCACACAGCCTAGTTTTGTAGCCTCATAGCTCTCAAGTGGCGCTTGCAGACCTTTAGGGTTGGGGAAGGGAGAGAGGCAGCAGGAAGCAAAGGAAAGGGGAGTTGAGAATGGATTATGGGCCTGCTTCCCTCGTATTTCCCGCTTTGCTCTGATCTGTATTCTCCGTGGGTCCTGACGGGGTTGCCGGACGGGCTATTCATGTTGTGGGCAGCTGGGTCTTTGTGTGTTCTTCTCTATGGCTGCCACGTTTTTTGTCCCTGCAGTGGAGCTCTGTAACCGCACAACCCGCTGCATACCATTAGGGCTCTCCCACCAGAACCCTTGCTGGGGCCCTTTGCCGTATCTGATGCTGTGTCTGATTTTGCAGTGACAACAGTGGCTTGTCATTCCTGTCTCCTCCTGCCCCGCGCCGCATAATCCTAGGCGGCTTCCGCTTGTTAGCAAACATTTATTTAATTAATACTCATTGGAAACCCCCTGTGTCTATGGAATTGTGGAGAAAGGAATCAAAGTAGGTGTCATGGGTAATGCAACTTACAGCCAAGTAGAACCAATATGGTGAGTGCACCCCCAACCCCCAACCCCTACAAATCGCCAGGGCTTCTGAGATTCCTGTTGGTATCAGAAACCTTGAGGGGCAGATTTCTGGACCTTTTTAAACCCTACAATTTTTATACTACTGTTTGAGATTCTCTGCCATCAGGAGTGGCTGTCGTAGTCCCTTAGCTCTCAGAGAAGATGTGGTTGGCTTACAGTTTCATGGGATGGAGAAGAGAAGTTTCTGAGCTGAAGGCCTGGCAGGTGATCCTCACATCCTGCCATTTCATGCGTGTGCCAAATGGTCAGTTTGGAAGTGGGTCCCAGCACTCCCTCTTACCTTATAATAAGAGCTCGTGATTTTAATTTAAATAGGTTGAGAGTTAGCACGGCATGTATCTAGATTCGACACTTACATCTTTGTGTTTATTTGATCAGTTATGTATTTCATTAGAAATCAAGTTATGGTTTCTCATTTTAGCCAAAGCCTCTGTTTCTTTTACCCATTAGCAGAAGGGAGAAACAATAATTATATCATGTGGTCATGCTCATTCACTGAAGGCATCTTTGCTGCCCTGTCTTGGTGTAGATCGTTTTGGTCATTGCATGAATCCAGTTATGCCAATTATACACACATTTTTCCTGAACAAAGATAAATTTCTGATCTTAATAGCAAGACAGAACACTGTCATATTATATATATTTGTATAATATATAAAATAAGACTCAGGCCCATGGTCCATTGGTTATTTCCCTCTAAATTCAGAGTGGATGGTATTTAATTTTAATTTATTTTCTCTTCATTCTTTCTCAGACTTCTTTGTAAATATCAATGCACATCGTGTCTGCTTGCCTCCCAAATGTAGGAAGGTAAAAGTTGATATGAGCTAATGATACCTGTTGTTTAAGAGACAGGCTTTTTAAAATAAATTTTCAGACTTTCTCCCTCCCTCTCGCTCTTTATTCCTAATTTTCTTTTTTCATTTTTTTTCTTCATCCTCAGGAACTTCCAGGTATTTATAGAAACACAAAGGCTTGGGTGCTTTGGGTTGAAATAACAAAAAACCCTAACTTGAATGGACTTAAGTCACTGAAATAGATTTGCTTTCAGATCTGCAAATCCAACAGGAGGGATGAGGGAAAGAGGTGCTAGAGAGACTACCAAAGAGATCTGCTTTGTGACCTGGAGGGAGACAGGTCCCTCCTGTGGGAAGCACATTGGCAGTGAGGGACAATGCAGAGTATCTTCAGGTTGCTGAGCAAAGGGTACCCTTTCCTCCATTGCTGCAGCCCCAGCCCACCCCCTGGGCCTTGGGGAGGATGCTGTTGCGTGGATGAGATGCGCCTGGGTCTGAGGACAGACTGCCTCTCCAGAGTCCCTGCATCGCCAGTCCTGAGTGCACCCCGGGGCCGTGCTGAGGGCATGGAGGCCACGCTCAGTCATTGGAGAAATCCTGAGCCCCCATTTTCAGGCTTTGCATAATGGGCTTCTAATTGGACAACCCATTATTCAAGGTTAGGACGGAGCAAGAGAAGCATGGTTTCAGAACAGGTAATGGATTCACGCTTTGAAAATCTGGGCTGTTTGTTGGACCATGAGTGGATAACACCCGTAGGGCACCTGGCTGTGTGCGTCAGGTATCTGGGATGGGCAGTGAGAAGAGGAAGGAGTGAGACAGGCACACACACGCACATGCACGCCCACACGCACAAACTTACATGTGTAAATGTGCAGCCACTTCTGATGTGTAAGGACCAGGGAGAGAAAGAAGAGTCTCTGGAAAAGGAACGTTATGAAAACCAGAAGGAGTTCCTCCTCTCTGCCAGGCACTGAAATGGTCCTCAGCCTGTTCCTTTGCCTCAGTGCTCACTCTGGGACCGCCCTGTTCTAGTCTCAGAGATGGGTCAAGCAGAGAAAAACAACTGAACTCCAGAGGCAGCCGAAGCCCCAGGGTCATTGTTTTAGGACTGGTTATATATATTCAAGATCCAGGCGACTTATGCCACTGCTGTGGCACCTAGCATTGAAGTGTCTGTTATTTGTGGTTACCACGTACGGCTCTCAGCTGTGAGTCCCAGTTTCTGACTTGGAACTCTACGCTTTGGCCTTCCCGTTGAGAGCCTTGGTGGCTTCAGCGAAGTTGTTTATCCTTTGTGAGCTCACTTTTGTTATTTGATGACTACAGTTCTTTTTCATACGGAACGTGCCTTTATTTCATCAGACTGAACTCCTCAGAATGTAGATTATTATTCTGCCTGGATGCTTGGTGAGTAGAAGCGCCAACTTCGTTTCAGGGTTGCTCTTTCCCATAATTGATGGGTGTAGTAGAGCTGTTTTTCCCATCGAGGAATTATCTGGGGATCCCTGACACCTCCAAACTATTTCTTAGCGCCCACACAGCGTGAGGGCGGTGGCTGAAAATGGTCATCTTACTCCAGGGAACCAAATTTGGCATCAAAGCTTAAGATTTGGACTAATGTCAAAGACTATCTTCCTGTATCTCCAAACTTGTGATGTCACTGTCTACTTTAGCCTACTTCTTGCCTGTAAAAACTGTTGGAAGATCAGTGAAGATTTATTAGTGAAAAATGGGAAAGCATTCCAAACGTCTAAAAGAGATGTAATATTTTTTGCTCCACAATCCTATGGAAAACGTGCAGTCATTACAAATTCTGCTGTAGAAATTATACCAACATGGAAAATGTTCATATTAAATGATTAAAAAGCAGGGTGAAAATGTTACTAGGACCTTATTTTTGTAAAATAAAATAAACTAAAGTATAGGCAAACATTTGTAAGCCATGGCTCACACTAAAATATGAACAGAAGTGATGAGTGATGTATCGATAGTAGCATTATGGGTAAACCTTTTGATTTTCTCTCTCTCTCTCTTTTTTTTTTTTTTTGCATTTCCTAAATTTTCAACACTGAGCAAACACTGTTTTGGCAATTAATTTTGTAAAAGCAATTATTAAAGAAAAACATTTCCTTTGCGAAGGAGTTTGCATGGAAAGATGGCTGTAAGAAACTCCATTCGAAATGGAGCATTTTAGAAAACATTTTGTTTGGCAGGAGTACCTATTCAAGAAGTAAAAATTGTGGTCTTTCTGTGTCTAAGATTTTCTTAATTCTATCCTCATTTTTTAAAAGTTTGACCTTGTATAGAAAGATAGGCTGAAAGTAATTTCTACTTAAAATTGTGAAGCATTGCCCATTGACATTTGTGTCTCTCGTGTCTTGTGAGTTTTCTCCTGAATTCATCCCCTTGGGACATGGTAGGGTTTTTTTCCCAATTCAAAGACTTATTTTTTGGTGTTTTAGGAAACTTAAGCAAAATTCCCACATTCCCTCCAGTTTTGGAGCCATTGAAGAAATAAGAAGTGTGACATAAATAAGTTAAAGATACCAGTTTTATAAAACTTGCTTTGAGGGTGCAGCTTAGATGTGTACACTCATTGGATTTTTCTAAAGTTTTCAAATATTTGTTGATGCCTCTAGTATGTTACTGTCTTCTCTTCCATTCATTTTGTTCTTTTGTGGGGTAAGGTAAACTTACTGTCTTTACCCAGAAATCCTCTGAATTGTTAAACCCTCTCTAAAATTGGTAATTTGAACTGTTTAAACTTCCTTTGCTTTAAATCTTTATCTGAGATGGAAACAGTGACCCTTCAACTTACCTTCAAGTAGAGAGAGGTATTTATAAAATACTCTGAACTTTTCATAAGAGCATAACTGTATAAATAAAATACTCTTATTATTCAAATACAGTTCCCTTTGGTTTGAATGGAAAGGTCAATGAACTGTAGACAAAGTGGTAGCAAATGAGGTATGGATGTTAAAGTAGCAATAAATAACCCACATCATAAAAAGGCCATAAACATTTTTCTTAAACATGAATAGATATTTTTATTACATCTCTGAGTATTTCAACTCCTAATTCCCCAGCAAGTGAATTATAAAAAACACTGTGGCAACAGGTGCACATGTGTGCTTTGATGTGCTGGCTGTTCATTTCTTTATTTTTATTGAAAATATTATACCTTCATTTCTTGGCAAGAAAAAGGATGTCTGGACTTCTGTGTGTACTGAGTTCTCTAAATGAGACATTAGTCAGTTTGGTGTTTATGAGTCACCAGCCATCTTCAGAAGCCAAGTCCAGGAATTATAAAATAATTTACTCAGGAAGTAATGGGGATAAATGAGGTTTATTATCCTGGGAAACAGGAAAGCTACCTTGTGAGCTAAAGATCCTACTGAAATTAATCCTCCCCCTACCACATTGAAGGATTAATTCATTCTCTGTAAAACTTGTTTTTGTGACACTTTGGAGCAGTGCTAGAATTCTCCTAGGTCATCATCTACTATGCCTACAATATTTGTTAAGGCAAGAAAGGTGATGCCCATTATCATAAAGACATTTTACTGTTAGTCTGTTCATGGGATGGTGCAAAATAAGTGTTTTACCTTTCACATCAGGGCACTCACCAGTTTGTTCCATGTCCGTCATGCTTGTATAGAGAAGTCCCATCTCCTCTGTTTTGCCTTCCTCATTCTTGTCCCGAAGGCTCTTGAAATCCTTTGCCTCCTTGGCTCTACCTTGCAGTCCCATAGGATAAGAGTCTTGGCCTATTGGGGCAGGGGAAGCCATGGAGGGCCTCATGTATATCTGTAAGATGTACCAATCTTTATCTTGATGATAAAATGGAGTCCTTCCTATAGTTAAAACCAGGCTTACTCAACAGAATCTTGATTTTATTTCTCCTTCTTAACCAGAGTCATCTCTTAGAAAAGAAGAAAGAGCAGGGACAGTGATAACTCATCCTGCTGTTTGTACACTGGAGTTCTTTGGAGAGAAAGAGCCAAAGGAGGGAATTTAGAGACCTGTTAGGACAAGAAGAAATGAGTTTATTCTTTCATGGTCACTAAAATTCCCTCCTAGTGACTTTATATGTTTTTTTTTTTTTTCCTTTTTAAACCAACTGAACATTCATTACTGGTAACTATTACCTAATTAACATCAAGATTAAATCTATGTACTGGATACTAATATGTATATAACTATTTTAAGTATATAAAATGGCAACTTAAGAAGAATGAGCTAAACCTGAAAATATTCTATTGTGTGTATATATTGATAATTGTGATGGCTTCGTATTAATTATCATCGGTGTAGGCAAGGCTCTTTAATAATGGTGGATGTAAAACCACCATTCAAGTTCAAGTGGCTTTGATAATTCCTGTATCATTTAGCTGATCCTCTGAGATCCAAATGGACCTTTAGTTTTCACCCCAGAATAAGGTAGAAGAGATCATGGACCAGGAGATGTATCAGCTCCCTTATTTCCTTGTTGACTATTTGTGTGACATTCTTTTTATTATCTGAAATCTGTCATTATGGGCAAGCATCTCAGCTGGGTTTTGTTGAAACTGGATTATATAACCTGTAAATCCACAAAGACAGGCGAACAGGACCCGTAATGTTCTGAGCAGTCATACATAGCCTTTCCACCCTAGAACTCCCACCCTTGGGAGACTTCATGGCACAGATGGTCTGGCTGGGGGTGTGGGTACCTGACTGTATATTAAGCATAAGTAATGCTGAACTGATTTATTTGAAGGATAAAGGTAACTGTAAATAGAAATTCTAATCCTTAACCTGAGGGATTCTTTTGCACACATCCTGGGCTTGCACAGTAGACTTTGGAGAAAAGGGAGCTAGAGAGCTATGATAAAGACAGCTTCCTGGCTTTGCAGAAGAACATGCCAAGCTCATTCATTGATGCATGCTGTTGTTTCAAGAGGTGGGGAAATGAGGGGCTAGTGTCAGATGTTTACATCTAGACCAAAAGCCTCTCTTGGGCTCGAGGAGGTAGGCAAGAAAACCTCAACCTGTTAGGCTGAGTGATGTTCTTAATGGATTGATGGAAGATTGGAGTTACCATTTCTTCATTTCTGGATTCATCCTCCAGTGACACTGCTCCTTCATACTAGATCATGGGAGAGCTAAGGAAAGAAATCAGAATCTCTTGTGTAGATGTTAAAGACATCAAAAGGAAATGCAGCTCATCTAGCTGTGGTCAAGCACTGAGTTTTATTAGCAACTAGCAGCCAGGTAATGCTGGCCAAGACAGTTCATTCGCTAGGGCAATCTCCACCTTTACAGACCAAGATTTCTTTGCAGAAAGCACAAGAGACTTCCTCAATGGTGGGATATTTAGACTTAGGTGCTTTGTGTTTCATTATTTTTTATTTTTAAAAAATTCTCATTCAATAGGTCACAACATTGTTTCTGGAGGAGAAGGATGCTAAGATCAGCCCTATCTGAAACATGGAAGATTCTAGTCTGGGAAAAGAGCAGAATGATATTTTCATTGTATTTGCAGGATAAATTGATTCTCCACTTGGCTTATTATTCCACAGGGCTTTGTCTTTAGGCTTTAGCATTTGACTCATTAACTAATGATTATGTTGTTCCAGTAAAGGAGGAGGTGTTTGGCACACTGTGTTCTTTTCCTTTTCTTTGAAGTGTGGCTAGAGATAGGCTGAATGCCTTGACAATGATGTGGAAGCAAGATTAAGAATACATGTATTATTTGATATTAGGTAGCGTGATTCCTCCAACTTTGTTCTTCTTTTTTCAAGATTGCTATTGCTATTCAGGCCTTTAGGACATAGTAATCATAACGGGATGGTACTGACATAAAAACAGACATGGAGATCAATGGAATAGAATAGGGAGCCCAGAAATATACCCACACCTTTATAGTCAGTTAATACTTAACAGAGGAAGCAAGCACATTCTATGGGATAAACATAGTTTATTCCATAGGTAGTGTTGGGAAAATTGGACAGATATGTACAGAAAAATGAAAATAGACCACATTCTTATGCCACGCACAAGAATAAATTCAAAATGGAATAAAGACTTAAATGTTAGACCCCAAACTATAAAAATCTTAGAAGAAAACATAGGCAGTAAAATCTCGGATATTGTTTATAGTAGTGTTTTTTTCTGATTTATCTCCTCAGTTAAGGGAAACAAAAGAAAAAAATAAGCAAATGGATCTATAGCAAATTAAAAAGTGTTTGCACAGCAAGGGAAGCCATCAACAAAATAAAAAGACAACCCACGGGGTGAGAGAACATATATTTTGATACATCTGATGAGGGGTTAATTTATGAAGAACTTATAAAATTCAATGCCAAAAAACACAAACAATCCAATTTAAAAATTGTCAAAAGACCTGAATAGACACTTCTCCCAGGAGGACATACAGATGGCCAATAGACATTTGAAAAGATGCTCAATGTTACTGATCATCAGAGAAATGCAAATTAAAACCACAATGAGATCAATTCACACATGTCAGAATGGCTAGCATTAATAAATCAACAGACAAGTGCTGGCGAGGATGTGGAGAAAGAGGAACACTTTTGCACTTTTGGTGGGAATGCAGACTGGTGCAGCTACTGTGGAATGTAGTATAGTGTTACCTCAAAAAATTAAAAGTGGAACTGCCTTATGATTCAGCAATTCCACTTCTGGGAATTTATCCAAAAAAAAAATCTGAAACATTAATTCAAAGGAATATAAGCACCCCTATGTTCATTGCAGCATTATTTACAATCACCAAGATATGGAAGCAACCCAACTGTCCACCAGTAGATGAGCGGATAAAACAACTACGGGACATTTACAAAATGGAGTACTACTCTGCCATAAAAAAGAAAAATTTTAATCCTTTGCAACAATATGAATAGACCTGGGATATAAGCCAGTCAGAAGGAGATAAATACCATAAAATTTCACTCACATGTGGAATCTAATAAACAAACTGAACTAACAAGCCCAACAGAGACAGACTCATAGATAGAGAGCAGGATGACAGCTCATGGGACAGGGGGCTTAGGGTGTGGAAAGACTGAGTGAAAAGAAGAAGGATTCATGGACATGGACAACATGATTGTGGTTGGGGTGGGGGTGGAAAGGATGGGAGGAGGTACAAGAGGGAATAAGGTGGATACATGGTAATGGAAAACATACAATAAAAATTGAAAAAAAGAAAATGTATATTCTGAGAGAGTACTTGATATAGGGAAGTTGCATTTTCTCCTCCTCCTTCTTTTTCTTGTCCTCTTCTTTTCTTTCTACATCACCTTTCCCTTCATTCTCTTTTCTGTCCTTACCCTTTTTCCCATTATTCCCCTGAATTTTTCTCTCCACTTCCTGCTTCCTTTCCTACTCTGCACTGTGGATCTTAACTGTCTAAGCAGAGCGTGAAGGTCCTCAGTTAGATAGGGTTAGCTCACCTGCTCCACCCAGTAGGGTCACTTTGACTCAGGTGTGGACTATGCCACACAGGACACAGGGCAGAGCCACATGGACTCCAGAGGGAAATGAGATCTCTTGGGACCGAGGAAGGGGAAATGGACACTGCAGAACAACAGGCAATGTCTACAGCAAATGCCATCTTTGTTTTCTTGAGGAATAGATTCTTCATCACATTATACACTGTGAAAAGACAATACAGAACATGAGATTTTAGGCTACAGGGTCTCTTGTTTCCTCTCCAGTTTTGGTTCATTGGTTACCCCATAGTCAAATGGGTATTTAGTGAATGTGGAGCTGATGTGCAGGGGACTTCACAGTGGGCTCTTGGAACCCATTTTGAAGAGTAGGGATTTCTGTTGGGTTTCTGGTGATGGACAGGTACAGAAGAAAAGCTGCCTGCTTTTCCTGAGAAACTCGTGACAACAAGGGTAAACCTGGGGGACATTATGGTAAGTTCAACCAGCTAGACACAAAAGGCAAATACACATGATCTCATGTATAAGTGGAATCTGAAAGACTCAAAATCATTAAAGCTGAGAGTGCAGTGGTGGGTGCAGGGTGGGAGAAATAAGTTGGTCAAGGGTACTAAGTTTCATTTATGCAAGAGTAAATTCTGGAGATCTGTCACACAGCACTGCAACCCTCTGTAATGGTATTGTATTGACACTTGAAATTTGCTATAAAGGAGGATTTTAAGGGTTCTGTACACACACAAAATAAATTCTAGAGATCTGTGGCACAGCACGGTGACTGTATTTAATGGTATTGTATTTTGCTACAAAGGAAGATTTTAAGGGTTGTAGTACACAGACAAAATATAACCTATGTGAGTTGATGGATATGTTAATTAGGATCATTGGGGCGATCCTTTTACATTATATACATGTATCAAACCATCAAGCTGTGCACCTTAAATTGTGCAATTTTTGTCAAGTGGTCTTCAGTAAAGCTCAATCACAGTTTAATAACATTTTTAAAAAGATTTTATTTATTATTCTTAGAGAGAAGGGAAGGGGGAGAGGCAGAGAGGGAGAGAGATATCAATGTATGGTTGCCTTTCACCTGCCTCCAGCTATGGACCTGGCTGGAGACCTGGCTTGCAACCTGGTTATGTTCCCTGGCTGGGAATTGAACCAGCGACCCGTGGGTTCACAGGCTGGTGCCTTATTCACTGTGCCACTGGCTAGGGCCTAATAACATTTTTCTAAGTTCTCAGGTATCGTAGAGGACAGCTTGCACGCCAATTACTCTAGTCTTTGCACCTGTAGACATAAACATCACCACAATTTCCTCCCTCCTTCCGAGGGTCCAGGACAGAAGGCAGGCACTTGTTTTCTGCGCGAGATGACAGTGGAGGCAACAGGCCACTTACTGTCAGTTATCACTTAGAGTGCTGCAAACTTGTTTGCCTTCCTCCAGGTGCTGTGGTTTCTTACCTCCACCAGCCTCTGGTCCAGTGACTCCTGCAGAGTGTGGCGTGAGTGGACCTGCACCCCGGGTTTGCATGTGGTCCTCTGCACAAAGGAAAAGCATTGTCTGCTCCAGGCATTTACTTGTGCTCCGGCACAGCCTCTCCTTTGCTTTGTTCCAGTTTCTCAAATCCAACAAGGGGGAGCCCTTCCAGCTTTCTGTGGCCTTGATGTGCGTTTATTTATAAGTTAGCCAAGCAAAGCACTTCCTTGATAGGGAGCAGGACTCTTCATGTTGCTGTATGAAGCTTTAGTTACCTGCATTACTGAGGCTACTCCACTCGACATAGATCCACCAATTCCTTCCTTTCCTGCAGGGAAGTGTCTGCTTGTCTTTATTGTTACTTTGGTTATTATTGGTTGTCTTTCAGTCCTTAAATGCTGATGAATTGTACAGTGTATTGAGTTCAAACCTTTGCTCATTCCTCTGCCGAGATTCAGGAAATGGTATATTGAAATCATTAACGCCCAGTTCGAATTTAGTGTGCTTGATTTGACATTTAGTCCTCTGGAAAGAGGAACGTCATCTTTTCTGTTAGAAATTAACTTACCTACATTTTATGGTAAAGAATGATAAAGGGATAAGTGACAATAATGCCTTTTCTCTTCCACACGCCCAGAGCCCCTGGTTCTTTTCATTAAACACATTTGTCACCATTAAGCTTACCCGTACACACATGCATAATGCATTTGAGCTGAAATCATTCTATTCTCTCTGCCGTTTTGTTCCTGGGACTTCCTCAAGTGCATTAAAGAGAGCAACTTTTTTGTTTTTAATGAGGAATCAGAAAAGGGCCTTGCCTGGCACAGTTTATTTTACTTGAAGTTGATGACATATGCAATGGTTTGTGATTAAAAAAAAAAAAATCACAAACCTAATTCATTAAAGCTCTTAAATGTAGGGAAGAAAGTCCTCATCTCTCTGCATTTTTCCATCCCTGTTACAAGCAAAGCTTAGTAGCAGGAAATACCCATTTGCCTTAAGGGAGTTGAATTTTTCTGCTGTGTAGACATTAGTTTACGGCTCATTTCTTCAAGAGAAACATGTTTACCATAAAGATCTGTGATGAGTTCTGGAATGAACCTGCTACCTAATGTTTTCCCTCACTGCAGTCTTCTCCATTTCTGCAGGGTATGCCTGTAGGTTAAGGGACGGCTGAGAATTTTGAAGGAATCTTTGTCTGAATTTGTTCAGTGGGGCAGATAGTCCTCATAGTTTTCTTGGTTAGTTTATGTCCCTGAAGTTCAGGATAGCCAGCCAATAGATTTAAATGAAAGAGATAAATTACCAACCCTTAATTGATTTTTTAAAATGGAGGGCAAACAGTCCATTATCTGTAGCACACATAAAGAGGCAGAGGGAACTATTTTATATATAGAAAACTTGTTCGGGGGCATGAAAGTATGGCTAAGTCCAAGAGGGAGAAACATTACATTTCTGAAATGATTCTTTTTATTAACTAGTGAATAATCAGAAAACTCCATTGTACTAGCCATCTATCGCTGCAGTGTAGTGACCTGCAAAATTAGTGGCTCAATGCAGCAATTTTCAACTGGTGTACCACAAGAATTTTTAAAACATGCAATACCGGAATGTTCAGTCAGGGGCACTGTCCTCTTCCCTTAGATTGCTTGTGCAAAAACTGAAAACAGCCAACACACCAATAGCCATCTGGCATGAATGAATCAAAATTATACCTTTTACTGTGGTCAGGTCAGCAAAAATATATATACATATTTTGGTGTGCTGCAGGATTTTAGTATACATTTACGTGTGCTGTGAAATAAAAATGGTTGAAAATTGGTGTCTTAATGCAACAGACATTTATATCTCGCCATTTCTGTGGGTCAGGAATCTGACCGTGGCTTACTTAGCTGGCTGCCTGTGCCCCAGTGTCTCTCCTGTGGGCACCATCCAACCTTTTAGCGGGGGCTGCATTCTCATCTGAAAGCTAACAGGAGGGAGGTCCCACTTTCAAGCTCACTTGGTTCCATACAGGTGGTTGGACTGAAGGCTTTAGTTCCTCACTGGCTATCTGCAAGGAACCTTTTCAATTCCTTGCTGCAAGAGTCTCTCCACATGGCCATTGGCTTCCCTATGAACAAGCAAGGGAGAGAGCAAGGGAGGAGGAGCAAGACAGAAGACAAGATCTTTTTGGAACTTAAACTTGGAAGTGATGTCTCGGAAACCAGTCATAGCCAGGTCCAGTCCCCCCTCACAGGGAGAGGAGCATGCAAGGGTATGAAGTTTTGTTTGCAGTTTCCTTGCTTTTTCAAAACACCTTTCCTTTGCCTGCTGTGTCATAAACTGGTCTCTTCTAAAAACATACAATCTTTATCTAATATCTTCAGCAATAATCTTGTGACCCATTGCATTCAACATGTGCAGTTCTCTTCCCATGGAGCACATTGACTTTCCTGGATCTTCATTGATGATCTCCTGGATTCTGTGTACAATATCTGGACTTGTGCGGTCCTTGTATACATTATGTGTTTTCCTTGTTGGTGTGGCAGCATCAGAATCAGCATCATCCACCGTCTTCACATTGTCAAGTGTATGCAAAGGGATGTTATTGAAGTCCGCACCTTTCTTAGCAGTTCGCTCTGCATGCAGTCCAGAAATGACGATTGCTCTAACATCGTATTCCTTTGCCATGATGGTTGTTCTCAGAATTTAACACTTTCTATCTGAAACAACGATGTTAAATCATAACCTTAGAAATGTAGTTTTTCAAAATTAGTAAGAAACACATGAAATAAGAAGAGGCAACGTTATTGCCAGTTTATGGCGCACAGCCTGTGTTTGAAAGTATTCTAATGGACTCGCGCAGTCCGTGGCCATGAAGCCAGACACCTGTGTTCAGGATAAAGGGAGAACGCTCACTGACTGAGGGCTCTCAATGGGATGCTTTTGCTCTGTCCCCAGGGGACATTTGACAATGTCTGGAGACAGTTTTTATCTGTCACAATAAGGGAGGTATTGCTGGCATGTAAGGGACAGAGGCCAGGGATGCTGCCCAACATTCTAACATGAGCAGGATGTTTTCTCTCCACTCCCAGCGAAGAACTTTCCAGCCCAAATGCCTGAGGGCCAGGGTGAGGAACCTGCCACGCCCCTTTCAATGTTTTAAATGAGTTCATTGGCGAAGATCAATGGAAGAGGTCAGATCACTTGGGTTGTCTCTACCGGCTATAGAGAATTCACTGACTTTGAAGTAACACTACGTTGACCTAATTCTCGAAGACTCAAGATGAAATCAGGCTGTTTTTCTACTCTCATACCTGCTGTCTGCATAAGGTTTTTTGTTTGTTTTTTTATTTTTATTTTTTAATCTGGACAGTGTATCTGAAATAGGAATTGGGGAGTATATTTGAGGTTAGTATGTTGCTGCTTATTTGGGCCACAGATTTCTATGGAAGCAGCAAATGCAGACAGGAACCACCACGGTCACCGAGAGAGCTAGGTGGTGCACGGGACAGGAGACTCTGGTTGAGGGAACAGTGCCACCTACTGCATTGTGTGTGCGCGCTCGCAGGTTCCGTCACCCCTGGTGGAGGCCTGGAGTGCTCCGCTCCATTTTTGATCTCCTGCATTTTCTGAAGCAGGGACCAGCCGTTCTTTAAACAATATTTAATTGTTGCTGGATCAAGGTGTAATTGGGAACAGCTGCGAGCCCTGTGTGCCATCCAGCTCCTGAAGGGCCCGTACTTGAAGAGATCCGATGGATTGCAGAGATTGCATCTGGCAGTGAAAACAAATGTCTCTGGTTTCAATGCTACCAGCCGGTCCCATTTTACCAAGGTAACCAGAAGGATTCAACATGTGTTAAACGCACCATTTCCAAGTATCAGTGGGTCTTTTAAAAAAACAAAATGAAAGCATATGACAAAATTGTCAACATTGCATCCTCTTTTTCTTCAGAATTTCAGCTCAGATCTTTACTCTTGGTGCATTTTAAACATTTTAAATGCCCTCATCTTTGCCTAAATATTAACAAATTTTTCTACAATACAGTGCATTTTAGAATATCTATTTAATAATGACTGCAGTTTTCAATAACTCAAAAAATCATTCCTTTTCACTCTCACCCGAGGAAATATTTTTCATTGCTTTTAGAAAGAGAAGAAGGGAAAGAGGAAGGGAAACAGAGAGAAACATTGATGTGAGAGAGAAGCATAGTTTGGTTGTCTGCCTTATTGACCCAGACCTGGGATCAAACCTCCAACCTAGGTATGTGCCCTGACCAGGAATTGAACCCTCAGCCTTTTGGTTATGAGGCAATGCTCCAACCAACTGAGCCACACCAGCCAGGGCTCAAAAAACTCATTTGAACTATATTCTGAATTGTTTGTTACCATGGTGAATATCTTTATTAGGATTAAATAATTTGTCTCGTAAAATTATATGCCTCTGTGTAACATGTTAATTCTTGCTCCCAATCAACCATTTAATTACATAATGAGCTTGGATTGATTTGTAACTTCAATCTAAAATCTCATTCATACAAAATTCAAGCTGGTACATATCAAAGAGAAACGAAGAATTTCCAGCTTTTTGTTTCAAAGTGTAGGCTGTGGGTGCCCATGGGAAACAGGAGGATTTGTGACAGTTTTCAAGGCTAGAAAAGCATACAGTGATAATGATGGTGTAACCTGGGTTTCTCCTGGATGTTTATTTATTTATACTGACTTAGTTTGAAAGCCAGTTTTATAAGGTTGACTATTTTCTTGATTTCTCTGGAATGGTGGTGGCTGGTCATGCGAGCACAGGGGGGCCTGAGAGTGAAGGGGTCCCTCTTCCTGATGTCATCATACTCTTGAGACCTTAGCTTTTCATTGGGAAACAGGATTAATTAGTGAAATGGCTGGCATGAGTCTTTTCTGGTACCTTTTGGGAGAATGGACATTTTGCCTCTGAGAAAATAAATCACCCCGCAAGTCTGCCTGTCATACTTATTCTTGTGTGTGAATGGGATTTCTTTACTCTTTTCACATTTTTTTTGTTTTTTTTTGCATAGAACAATCAAGAATTTCGGGGTTTTGGTCCTCAGAAGATTGTTAAAGATGTGACTTTGGGGAGATGGGAAAGGGCCGTATATATCTTCTAACCCTTTATTCTCCAAGATAAGTGAATCTGCCTCTCTCCTGCAGCCAGTTTTAAGCCTTCCTTCTCCTAGCAGTGAGCAGCCTGTGCATCTTTAAAAGGAGATGGTCCTACTAAGTGCCATTAACTACATGAAAAACAGGGCACCTTCTGGACTTCCAGGAAACGCAGGAGTTAATATTGAGTGCCAGAACAAGGCATCAGCGATGGAATTATTCTTTTCAAAGATAGCTCCATATCCAACCAGAGAGGGTTTCCTCCCCACCCCAAGGATGATCTTCCTAGACTGTAACTAACCTTTTCCCAACTTGCATCAAAGTAGTGTGACAGTGATTAATTATTGAGATAGATGAATACTTTATACTTCTTTCAACTGAGGCTGAGTCTTGTCACCTCTTTCAGAAAACATTGAAACCCTTTAAGAATGGATTTTACTTGATTGACCTTTGTGGTTTATTTAGAACATCAACTCCTGAGACCTTGGCTTTTCATTGGGAAACAGGATTAATTAGTGAAATGGCTGGCATGAGTCTTTTCTGGTACCTTTTGGGAGAACGGACATTTTGCCTCTGAGAAAATAAATCACCCCACAAGTCTGCCTGTCATACTTATTCTTATGTGTGAATGGGATTTCTTTACTCTTTTCACATTTTTTTTTTTTTTTTTTTTGCATAGAACAATCAAGTATTATTTAAAGCTTATATAGGTATGGGTTGAATTATGTCCTTCCCAAAACTTAATATGTTGGAGCCCTCACCTCCAGGACCTCATTCTGTGACCCTCTGTGGAACTGGGTTGTTCTAAGTGTAATGAGTGAAGTTAAGGTGAGGTTCTGTTGGCGTAAGGAGAAGCTCCAGTCAAATATGACTGGCCTTGTACCTCAGCCTTGAGCTGAGACGCAGGGAGGAGAGTGCCTTGTAATTCTTGGAGCTCTGCTGCCCCAAGGGAATTCGATCAGTGAGGAGCAGGCCCTGGAACCGACCCTGCCCCAGCTGGGCCCTCTGGACACCTTGATCGCAGACTTCTGGCCTCCTTGACTGTGGGACAAGAAACTGCTGTTGCTTAAGCTACTCAGTTTGGGATATTTCACATGGTGGCTCCAGGCAACGAATACATCAGACATTACGGACATTGCCGTTTCTAGTTAAGTTCCACTGGCGTTTATGAGAATCCACTGCGTGCCAGAGGCTGAGCTAGGTGCCAATGACACACACTGAATTAAGCCTTCCAGGAACCCAGGCTGGCGGGAGAGGTAGACAGAAGTGCACAGGGAGCTTTGAAGGCCCTCTGGGTTCCTAGTCCCCCGCTTTAAATAGAGACCTGACGTGACTTAAGAAGCCTACCAGTTCTCTAATTACCTTAACCACATTTCTCCAGTGACCTTTCAGATCACCACTGTCCTCATGTGCACCCAACAGATGACTTTCTACTATTTCTCGTGTGATATTTCTGAAGCGGTTATATTTGTAAAGACTTTTATAGTATTTTTTTATTTAACTATTTTATTGATTTTGCTATTACCATTGTACCAGGTTTCCACCACCCCTACACCCGGTACCCCCCATTCCCTCTGATGATGCTCGCCTTAGTTCATTTCTATGTGTTAATAATAATAAGTTTATTGTTTACTTTAAAGAGAGAAGATGGGTTTTCCATGTGGGTAGAGTTTCCTTTCCTTGCCATCGACATCAGACCAGTGCCCCTTAGTCCCTGTGCATTGTGGGTCCAAGCATCTCAACCTTGGGAAGCGTTGCTGGGACTTGAACACGGTGGTGCAAGTTCTGTCTCCCATGGGACACAAGGGCGCGTGCGAGTCTGCCGAATTCCAGGAGGGTGGGGGTGGGGGGATATAAATCTATGGAGACAACTCCTTTTCCTGCCCCCTTGTGGCACCGTTATTCAGAGCTTCCTTCAGAGTCTCGTCATCATGAAGGTTCGAGTATATTAGGTTTAACAACTGTTTAACACCCGATGGTAAAAGCAAACTGACATTTATTTCGGTGGTAAAGCTGAACAGATGCAGGGATCCCAAAGGCAATTTCAGAGCAAAGGGTCCATGAGCAGTAGTTGCTTCTTTGTGCAACAGCTCCAGTTTCCGGGCGGAGCCAGCCCTTGCTCCTTTGCAGTCATTTGTGTGAGCAATGTTGCTGGAAGGTTGCCATGGTTACTGGAGCCCACTGGGCAGCGGGACAGGTTTTCATTGTAATTAGTGTGAATGCCACAGCCCAGCCATGGGTGCCGCAGAGCCACCTCCCTCATTAGCTCATGCAGTTACTGCTTGGCGGGGACATGAGAAAGACAAGCATTCTCCTTTGCTCTGTTTCCCCTGCGCCCATTCTTGGGGGAAGAGGCCATGCCCAACTTCGGAGGTGAAGGCAAATCAGTTGATGTTAGAGAGGTGCTCCTCAGTGAGCCAGTGTGCATAGGCTGCTGTTTCAAGGTAGCGATGAACAGACACTGTCTAGTTAGCTGGGATTTAACATACTTACGTACCACTGGGTAGGTTACCCAGCTGATGAGAACTTCAGGGCAAGGAAACAAAGGTTCAAATACCACTTACCATGGTGGCCTTTAGATTTTGCTGTGTACAAGTGCCTGTGATTGCCAGTGTGGAATTTTCAATAGTTTAAGTTCCTATGGAGACATCCTGGCTTGGTGGAAATAGTACAAACACAGAGCCAGGGAGATTTGGGTTCAAGTCACCAGTCTGTACTTATTTAGTTTTGCATTCCCAGGTAAGTTACTCCCATTTGCTGAACCTCAATTTGTTTATCTCTTGCAAATATGATATCAATAGCTATTTACCGTGTATCAGTAAGCATTAGAGACAATGACCATAAGCAATTTGGGATTAAATTATAAACACTCAATGCATGGTGGTGATTATTATTATTATTAGCTTTTAGTTTACACATTAATTGAAATGAACAAAAGCTCACAGTTCTTACTGCAATGTTAGTGTTATATTCATTAAAAAGCTTGGGTTTTCCAAGTATTATTATCATGGAATAAGTCCACAATATTCAAATAAAAAGATTTCTTGTCTTTGAACATTTTTTTTTTCCTTATCAGTGATTCTCCTTTTAGCAATGAAAGTAATAAATAAGTCCCTCTGCACATTTCAGCTTGATACACTTGGAACTGTGGATAGTCATACCAATGTCAGAGTCTTCCTCTCATTGCTGAAGTGCAGCTTCTAGTTTTTAGAGGAAAGTTAAAGGGGATGCATTTTCTTACGCTCGATTATGCTTGGAATAAGTGCCCTGTGATGAGGTTGCAAATGTCTCACCTCTTTACTGCCTCTTTGGGAACTCCTTTAGTAACTGCCTCTAAAGCTTGTATTTATTTATTTTTAGAGAGAGGGGAAGGGAGTGAGAAAGAGAGGGAGAGAAACACCAATGTGTGAGAGACACATGGATTGGCTGCCTCTCACATGCCCCCAGCTGGGGACCTGGCCTGCAACCCAGGCATGTGCTCTGACTGGGAATGGAACTGGTGACTTTTCAGTTTGTAGATTGGCACTCCATCCTCTGAGCCTCACCAACCAGGGCAGAGAACTTCTTTAGCTCTTGGAGAATACAGGAAGCTTGGGGGACTCTGGTGTAAAATTCCCTACCTATTTACTTTTGTTAGAAGCTTGCTTAGTAATCCTCCTGCCCACCCCCAATGAAATGTGTAACACTGAGTCTTGGGAGCATGGGAGACACAGAGCCCCTGTTAGCTCTCACTGTATAGGAGGGACACGGAGCCTCATCAATGGCTCTGACGCACCTGAAGGAGGCATGTGTCCTTAGAGGAGAATAAGCCATACTGAGTCAAGCCCAGGTACTTGGCTGTGCTTTTCTAGGCTTTTCCAAGAGATAGAAAGAGACAGACAGACAGGCACATGCTGATTGTGTTAGTTCATTACTCTTTTTCATAATCTGGAACAGTGTTTCTTAAAGGTGAGTGGCACACTTTGGTCTCCCAGGGGACATTTGACCATGTCTGGAGACTGATTTTTTTTTTTTTTACAACTAGGGGAATGTTAATGGCATCTAGTGGGTAGAGAGCAGAGGTATTAGACATCCTTTGATGCATGGGACACCTTATAACAAAGAACTATGCAGCTCAACATGTTACTAGTGCCAACATGTCTGGTCACGTGAGCTAGACAAAATGCACACTTTTGGTTTAGCACATGTCCCTTTTATTCTTGCTCAGAATGTCACTTTCTGAGAGCTTTTTTTTTTTTGCATTTTAGACTTTTTCACTCAAGAAAGAAGTTGTCTTAGGTAGCTCGGGCTGCTATAAACAAAACAGCAAAACAGCATAAACTGAAGGGTAGCTTACTCACAATAAAAATTTCTTACAGTTCTAGAGGCTGAGAAACCCAAGCTCAAGGTGTTAGTCAATTTGATTTCAAGAGAGAGCTCTCTGGTTGTAGAAGGTTGCCTTCTTGCTGTGCCAGCGCTTGGTGGAAGGAGCTGACTTACCCTCTGGCTTCTTTCTGTAAGGGCACCAATCCCCATCATGAGAGTCCCATCCTCATGACCTCACAACCTCCCAAAGAACCCTGTCCATCTACCATCAAACTGGGAGTTTCACCATATGAACTTTGAGGGACACAAACATTCAGTGCATATCAACAGTATCCTAGTTGGTGACTGACAAATTCTAGCTTCCAACAGAAATAAACTTGCAATATTAGTCACTGATAAGTCTCTTGAAATTCAATTCAGTTCTGAGTCTGGTCAGTTTGGGACCCTTAAAAAATAGAAGTAATAAGTAAATAAAAAGAAGTAGGAATAATAATAAGTGGGTAGAATTTTTAGGTCTATACTATAGAACAAAAAAATAGCAAGCCAGCAAGAGAGCAAAGGAGTCACCAAATATTTTCTCTTTTCCTGCTGGACACACAACTAGATTACATTTTCCAATGTTTTTGGCAGGTAGGGGTCCCCTATGACTGAGTCCTGACCTCTGGGCCATGGACAAAAGTGACATGTTCCTTGTCCACGCCTGGCCCATTAAATGCGCAGATGGTCTTCTATTCTCCTTCTCCTGCCATCCAAGTGGGGAAGGTTCCAAGTTCCAAGAGGATGATGGAGCCACAGCCCAGGAACCCTTGGTGTTTGACCTTGGAGGATCATTCTCTGGCCAGGAAGCTTAGCCTTGGAGTGCTGCATCAGTGAAAAGTTAAGCTTTGCTTTGTTTAACCATTCAAGTGTTGAGTATTAGTTTAAGAAGTTGTTAACCTGTCCTGAGTAATAAAACAGCAAAGTGGACAACTGCAAACATGAGAGGACACTGGGCCTGCAGCCATTTATCTGGGGTATGTGGTGAAATTCACCTCCACCAAATGTTGAAAGGTATAACATCAATGGCACTTCTCTGTAATCTGGTGCTTATATTTGTACATGCTGCCATCTGAATCATGTTTTCAAGTTCAAATCTCTTTATCAGTATTTTTACATGATGGGGGAACACTTCTTTCTCTCATAGGCAGTCATTTGAGTGATTTTGAGCTCCTAAGCTTAGCACAAAGATAAAAAATTAACATGTTATTCCTTAAATGCTAAATGGTGCATGTGAGTCTGGGATTTAACTGAGAAATGTGGAATACAAGGTTTCTTCTGCCAGACCATTCCCAGTTGCTTGTGCATCTCAGGAACCAAAGCTTATGTTACTCGCCAACTTGTAATTTAAACTCGTTAAATTGCTCTCCAGACCCATCTTTTTCATGTAACACCATGGGGAAAACTTGGCGCTTTGGCTCCAAATGTGCTTCTCTTTTTATGTTTCTCTCTCCAAAAACCCTACCTCCTTTGGGGATGCATCGTCATTGTTTCACGGAAACTTTGGGCAGGAGCATCTTTTTAGAAAACTTTTTGTGTTTTTGTGTCTGTGTTGTGTGTGTGTGTGTGTGTGTTTAGAGACATTCACCATTGCCTCTGGCAGGTGGCATGGTGTTCAAACTCGTGATGTAGTCACATTTAAAAACCTTTGCAGGATGGCTGTAAGGAGAAATTAGGCTTTGTAACTAGGCAGAAAATTGACCTGGTAAACACATTATAGGTAGATTATCCTCTATGCTCCCTAAATAGCACTTGAAGAATGCACTGTCCATGGCCATTTCAGAACCTAGGAGTTTTGCTGCCAAAGGACAGAAAGTTTAAATTTTGCTCAATGTGCTCAATGTACTTCGACGGAGAAAGCCTTCAGTGGTCTACCAGCTGCCCGCGTGGAGAGCCGTCAGCTTCCCACAATCATACAGGAGGCATGTAAGGCAATGGGCCTGGGCTGTACCTGTCAATTACGGCAAATCCTTAGTGTCCCATATTTAGATGTTTAGGGGGTGGGGTGATTTTCAGCAAATTTATCTATTTTCATGGTTTATTTTATTTTCATCAATATGCTTTTAGGACATACGAGGTGAGGGAAACTTCAATGTATAGAACCTACATTCCAGGCGGGTTTTTTCTTGGTGCTTTTTTCATGTTTCAAAAGGCAGATTCCACAACATGGTCAGATCCAGTTGGATTTGGATGGCCCGTTGCCTCAAAAATTAATAGAGTATTTATTTTTTCAGAGTGAACATTTATTTTTATTAATATGTAATTTTAAAAAATGTAATTTTGTTGTTGTTGTATTATATCCATCCTCTTTTACCTATTACAGAGTATTTTTTTAAGTGTGTGAAGAAGAACGGAACCCAAAATGAAAGTAGCTCTTTCGCTGCCTGTATGAGTCAGGATGGAATGTTATGCTGCAGTAACAAACACTCCCTAAGCACTAGGTAATCTCAAATAATGCAGGCTTGTATCTTATTCACTTTATGTACCCACTAGTGGACAGCTCTGATTCAAGTGATCTTGACTGAGATCCAGGCTGAGGGAAGTGCCCCCATACCGAACTTCACATGGCACAGCAATGGGGAATTGCACATGGGCTCTGCAGTGCTTCAGCCGAAAGGAGACACGTGTCTTTTTTGCTGAACTTTATTGGCCTAAGCCAGGCTTATAGCCAAATCCAACTTAAAAGAAAGACAGAAGTGTGATCATCCTAAATACCAAAATAGAAACTGGGTATCAATAAATTCGCTTCATGTTTTACCCCAGAAGACAACTCACACATATATACGAGGTCTGTCTGGAAAGTATCAAGCCACTGTCGATATAATTAAAATAGTTTGAGCAGCCAATACTTTCCGAACAGTCTTCGTAGACATTTAACCCTAAGTCCAATTAGGAAATTGGTCCCCAGAAGAAAATGAAGAAGTCTCATTAAAGGGCAATTTTGGAAATGTATCTCAAAATAGGAGACACACAAAAATTACATTCTTCTGCTGATTTAGGAATCTTCAGTCAATAGGTGATGAAAGGTACTTTGTTCTAGGGATACCCCTCCACCTTATACTCCATTATAAGCAGCACTATATAATCTTGGAATTGAAAATATTTAAGTTGGTCATCTTTTAAAACATAAATTAAGCTCAGACAATGTGGTGATTGTAGGGAGGGAGGATGTGTAGAGGTGGAAGAGGTTTATAAGGGGGATAAATGGTGATGGAAAAAGTACAATAAAACTATTAGAGTCCTGGCTGGTGGCACAGTGGTTAAAGTGCTGGCCTATGAACCCAAAGGTTGCTGGTTCGATTCCCAGCCAGGACACATAACCAGGTTGCAAGCCAGGTCTCCAGCCAGCTCTGTAGCTGGAGGCAGGTGAAAGGCAGTCATATCTTGATGTCTGTCTTCCTCTCTGCCTCTCCCCCTTCTCCTCTCTCTAAAAATAATAAATAAAATCTTTAAAAAACTATTGAAAACACAATGGCTTAACACAACAAAAAATCATATAAGTACAGCTCAGACTGAATTTTGATTTTTTTCTTTTAATTTTCTTTGTAAACAGCAGGTCAAATCTCAGTAAGAAACCTATCCACGGATGTGAGATGTTTTCATTAAATTAAAATTTCAAGGTCTATTGAACAGACTACAGGCAAATATAAATAATGAGAAAAGACTTTAAACACGTAAGCAAAGAGCGTTAAAGGTGAGATCATCAGAGTTTACTGCTGCAGATAGAATCTCATTTCTTTCTTGTTTGTAACTGTGCAAAGCATTAAGATAATTTCTTCTAATATTTTTATTCATTCTTTTTGATACAGTTCTTTAAATCTTTTTTCCCTTCAATTGCAAATAAACAAAATGCCAGTTGCCTAGGAGAAGTGGAGCCACCTTGGGTGGAGGGAAGCCAGGGCGGATAAATGGGTTATGATGAGGGAGAAAAATCAGCTAATATCGACCTGATGCAGCCCCCAACAGAAACAAAACTCCAAACTTCTATTTGCCAGACTTCTAATTAGGTCAAAGGAAAAAAAATAGTAAGATTAACTCAGCATGATGACCAAAGAACAAACATTTCAGTTTTATTTTGTCTTTGCCCCAGGTTTTAATTTATCAAACCCAGACCGAGACAGTTTCCCATGCTCTCATCAAGTCTGGCTGTGTTTTATTTAACACAGAGCAGAGCATGACAGAGATCTGACCTCCAAGCTAGCAGTCCCTCAGGGAAATTCATTACCTGGCATTGGGCTACTTGATGCAAATCATCTAGTTGATAAGGGATTTGTGCTCCAATATGTAAAGAAATCTTCTAACTCAATAATAAAAGACAAATGCCCAATTTAACAAATGGGCAAGTAATTTAAAAAGACATTTCTCCCAAGAAAATAGGCAGATGGTCAGAGCACATGAAAAGATGCTCAGAGTTAACTCTAGGGACATGCAAATGAAAACCACCACCAGATAGCATTTTACATCCTCTGGGATGGCTGAAACCAAGAAGACAGATAATAATAAGTGTTGGTGACAATTTGGAGACAGTGAATCACTCACACTTTGCTGGTGGGATGTAAAATGATACAGCTACTTTGGAAAAACACTCTTGACAGTTCCTAAGAAAGTGAAACTAGCAATTCAACTCCTAGCAATATATTCACAAGAAAAAGAATTCTTAAAGAGATGAAAACTTTCCCTTAAACACAAATGTTCATAGGAGCATTGTTTATGGTGGCAAAAAAAAAAAAAAAAAAAAAGAAAGCCAATAACCCTAATATCCATCAACAGATAAATAAACAATTGTGGTGTATCCATAAAATGGAAAATTATTTGACAATAAAGAAATGAAGCACTGATACATGGTACAACATGGATGAACCTTGAAAACATTATGCTAAGTGAGAGAGCCAGTCATAAAGACCATATATTATGGGATTCCATTTATTTGAAAAATTTTGATGGACAAATCTATGGAGACAGCACAATAGGTTAATGTTTGTGTGGGACTAGGTAGGATGAGCAGGGAGTGGGGAGTGCCTGCTAATGGACAAGGGTTTCTCTTTGAGTGATAAAAATTGTATTTTAATAACAACCCAGATATCAGTGGGAAATCTTGCTCCTTTGAGTGTCAAAGATAACTGGCTGAGACCCCAACTCCTATGTGGGATTTGGAAGTGCAGGGAGAAGCAGCTCTATATTCCTATTTCCTCCCAATTCATTTAAAATTATTGCCTTTTCTTGTAAATACTGTTCTGTTGCCACCTCACCTTGTTCCCCAGTGGCCTCTCTGTATTTTGCTAAACAAAAGGAGAAATTAAGTCATCGCCTTAGGGAACAAGAGTGGCTTCCACCAATGATGGCTTTTAGTCATAGTAAGATAAATAACAAAGTTAAGCGTTTGAATTATTTTTACCCAACGACTGCTACCAGTTTAGGGTGCTAGTTTCAGGTGCCAAATTCTTCAGCTATTACCCTGATAAAATAATATGTTATTCCTGGAGAGATGAATAATGCAGTGGGACTTTGGTGGGAATCTTGGCCTTGCCTAGGACTAACAATATGATTTTGGACAAATGAACTGATTTCTCTAAGCCATAGTTTTCTTGATGGTAAAATGGGGGGAAAAATAACACTTACTTTACAGGGCAGAAAGAATTACATGAAGTATTAGATGTAAAGTTGCTTTGTTATAGAAGGCCGTACACAAATAATGTCACTATTGCCACAGCATACATTTTTAATGATAGTTTTAGTTCTTTAGAAAATAACTACATGAATTCTCTAAGCTTCCCATCCAAGGACATTTCTTATTAGCTGAAATGCTGAAAATGATATTCCCTTTGGAGTGAAAAAGGCAGTTCAGGTAAAGAAAATGAATTATGTGTAATATGTTAGAAAGCAACTTGAGAAATAGCCTGCTCCAACTGAATTTTTTTTTCTTGAGCAGATAAATGTACTTTCATAAAATTGGCTAAATACCTTTGTTCAAGACTCTGGCCCCTGAGATATCCCTGATTTCTTTTCATCATTACAATGGTCAAGGTCCTAGTATTTTACTGACTTAAGATGATAGCATTTCATAAGCAAAGATCCTGCCCTTCTCAGTAGGATTAATGAATTTTGCATTCTAGATGTGTTTTACTTAAAATCCTTTTATGTGTACTACTTTCCCCCAAATAAACAACATGTTAACATTTTTGGAATAAGCCAGCAAATATGTATGTGGCTTTGACTCCGTTCTCATTTGTACAGGGTGGCTTGTGTTTCTCTCCCCTATTCTTTGTCAAAATATGAATCAGTAAGGTTGTCTCACCCCTTTGTAGAGGAAATATTGGAACACGAAGCCTTTAAGTGTGTTACCCTTAGTCTCAGAGCTGGTTTGTGACAGAGCAAGGACTTTTTTCTTTCTTCTTATAATAACGACATCCTCTTGTCATTTTTCTGACATCCAGGCATGAGAATATGTAGAAGCAACAAATCCTTTAAGTCTGGAGAAATGCAGATTAATATTCTAGTGCTTCTCTAGAATAATACTGTTTATGATTACCAATCCTGAGTGGGAGGGCCTTGCAACCACTTTCCTTGTCCTTTTACCCATCCCTGTTGGCGTTGGGAGAATGAAAATTGGTGGGTTGAATGCAGAAGAAAATAGAAAATGCAACTCAACACCAGGGAGACAGACAGCCCAATTAAAAAATGGGCAAAGGACCTGAACAGACAACTCACTGAGGAAGATATACAAAGGGCCCAGACACATATGAAAGAATGCTCAACATCACTAGTCATCAGAGAGATGCAAATTAAAACTACAATAAGATACCACCTCACACCTGTCAGAATGGCAATCATCAGCAAATCAACAAACAACAAGTGTTGGCAAGGATGTGGGGCAAAGGGAACCCTCATACACTGTTGGTGGGAATGTAGGCTGGTGCAGCCACTGTGGAAAACAGTATGGGGTTTCCTTACAAAACTAAAAATGGAACTGCCTTTTGATCCAGCAATTCCACTACTTGGACTATACCCAAAGAATCCTGAAACACCAATTCATAAGAACCTATGCACACCTATTTACAATATTTACAATATTTATAATACTATTTACAATAGCCAAGTGCTGGGAACAGCCTAAGTGCCCATCAGTGGATGATTGGATCAAAAAACTTTGGTCCATTTATACAATGGAATTCTATATAGCAGAAAGAAAGAAGGAACTTGTACCCTTTGCAACAACATGGATGGAACTGGAGAGTATTATGTTTAGTGAAATAAGCCAGTCAGTGAAGGACAAATATCATATGATCTCACCCATTACGGGACAATAATGAGCAAAACTAACAACAAGCAAAACAAAACCAAATATATGAATACAATGAATAGGCCTTCAATGGCCAGGGGCAAAGGGGTTGGGGGGAGGGGGGAGGCAGAGGCAGGGAAGGGGAGCAGCTTAGACAAGAACCTAGTATAAAGGAACCATGGACATGGACAACAGGTGGTATTGACTTTGGGGGGAATGGGTGGGTGGGGAGGGGGACAGAGGGGAGCAAAAAGGGGATGGATGTAATACAACAACAATAAAATTAAAAAAAAAAAGAAAGAAAGAAAATAGAAAAAGAAATTGAACAAATCTTATTCCCCCTCTTCCCATGGATTCATCCATTCACTGACTTGCTGATTCAGCATTTTTTGAGTGCTTACTCCATGACAGGCTTAGTCTGAGTCATTGAAGATACACAGGTGGAAAGAAAATAGAAACTGTTGTAGCCTCATGGAACTTCCAGTCTGCCCGGAGAGGCAGACAGGCAGTGTGCTGTTAGCACCTGATATCTATGATTGCAATGAGGGCACATGTGTGGCAGGCAAGTACGGGAGACCATGGGTCCTTTAATAGGGCATCTCAGCAGAGCCTGGGAGTTCTGGGAAGTTTCCAGAAGGAGTACCACTTACCTAAGGTTAGATATCTGAGTAGGAGTATGGCAAGTGGTAGGGGCTTAGGTAGCACGGGTGGCAGGAAGAGTCCAGGCAAACATGAGTACGAGAAAAGGTCCTGCAGCGTAAGAACTTGGTGTATTTGAAATGTGGAGAGGTTTGAAGTGAGGGAGCCCGCAGAAGGAAATAGTGGAGTTAAGCAGGCAAGAGCCACTGACGATCTTTGGTCTTGTTCTTGGAAGAGCTGTGGTGACGATGTAGAAGATTTTGGCCTCTATTGTAGAACAATGGGAGGATGTTAAAAAGCTCTGGCAGATGGGGGTGTCTACACGTTGGCTGCAGACACAGGAAGGATGAAGAAAGGCAGGCTTGCATGAGGGATTGGCTAGGAGATTTTTGCAGGGATCCAGGCAGGTCATCATGGGGCTTTGATTGGGGAGCCGACAGTTCAGGGAGGGATAACGGCTCCAACTATATTGTGAAGGCAGACTTGATGGGAGGTGAGGTCTGAGGAGGAGGAGGATTTGAGTGGTAAGTGCCTGGACTGGGGCATGGGAGAGAGGCTGTGACATGATTCCGTTTGCCTGTGGGGGGCTGCTTAAAAGAAGAACATATTTTTGAGGTGCAGAGGATATAAGAGTCACCTTTTGGACATACTAAGCTTTACATGTGGGCTATCAAAATAGAGGTGCCAGTCTTGGCTGTATTAATCTAGGGTTCAGAAGAGAAAGACGGGAAGAAGTTATGCACATCTGAACTATCCGCTTATAGACGCTGTGTGAGTCCACGTGGGAGGATGAGGTCATCAAAGATGAAAGGCAGGTGAGAAGAGACGAAGGCCCAGGACAAGCCCCAAGGAGCAGCTGCTGGAGCTGTTGAGATATGCATATAGGACACCCTCTCGGGCAAAGTTTAGGATGGGGTGATAGGTTGAAGGCAACATTTAATGATCAGAAGGAGAACTTGTCAGAGGAAACTGAGAACAGGAAACCAGCATGGTAGGGGACAAGCCAGGGGATTGTGATACTGTGGGAGGCAAAGTAAGGTGTGTGTGGGTGTCGGTAAGGCTGTGGGAGGAAGAGGTACCATTAGGATAGTGCAGCACTCAACTCAAACTGCATTCAACACTAACGCGTAGTCTCGGGACTTGGCTTTTCTCTGCCAACTCAATGGCTTGTTATTAGGCCATGTAGACTTCCCCATACTGGCTATTTCTAATGATTAAAGTGATTTCTTTTTTTTGAATTTAGAATGAACCATGTGAAGTAATTAAAAATAATCTATGGGAATGGAGGATGGGATGGGCAGAGGAGGGCAAAGAGGGGGAAATTGGAACAACTGTAATAAAAGAACAATGAAAAAAAATCAAATGACCATAAATGTAAAGTTTAAAAAAAAATGATCTAGTTGATGCAATTCTGGTTTGGGGACCAGCAGAAAATCTAGGTAGTAACTCTTTATAAATGCTGTTTCTGGATTGTTAAGTTGAAGGCTTTGACAAAATAAAATATTGAAAATAGCCTTTCCAGTATTATTATGTAGTGTGGGACATGTTTGGTGTGTCAGTATGGTGAAATGATGGTCCCATGATTTTCTAGTAGACTTTTGTCTCTATTGGATATAAATTCCAGATAGTCTATTATTCTTTCAAAAAATTAAGTTGGCTATAAATCTACACTGATATTTTAAAATCTCTCAATAGCATAAAAAATAATAAGGAAGGAAGTAACCAAATTTTACCTTTCAAGTTAAAATAGGTCTATCATTAACTAAGATTCAGGATACTTGGTATTTATAGAATAAACACAACTTTATGGAAAATTTGTGCAAGTTTCTAGGAATTTAGACACGGAGGCTGGTTTCAGGGTCCTCAGAGGTGAATGGGGAAGACAAGTGTACCAAGTAGCTATAAAGGAGGAATGGGCCCTGGCTGGTAGCATAGTGGATAAGGCATCGGCCTGTGAACCCAAAGGTCGCAGGTTCCATTCCCCAGCCAGGGCACATAACCAGGTTGCAAGCCAGGTCTCCAGTCAGGTCTGTGGCTGGAGGCAGGTGAAACACAACTGTACATTGATGTCTCTCTCCCTCTCTGCCTCTCTCCCTTCCCCTCTCTCTAAAATAATGAACTAAAATCTTTTTTAAAATCTTAAAAAATAAAAAGGAGGAATGTAATTTTTATCACAAAGATGTAACTTTGGAACTTGGGGATGAACATGGAATGAATGGTAAAGGGAAGGTTTTGCAGAAAATATAACGTGAACCAAGTCTCATTGTATAGTCAGCGTGAAGAGTCAAGGCCCAGAGGAAGGAGTTGTTGGGCATGTGAGGCAGGAAGTTGCATCTAGCGGCTTGGAGGTCAATACCGAGTTCGAGAGGGCCCAGATTTCAAAGGACCAGAAAGCCAACTTAAGGGGTATTGAAGAGTGCCAAATCGTTGCTTGATAGATTAGGTAACTGATGCATGATGGGAGGTCAGAGAAAATGATGGCTGCCTTTCTCAGAAGCGTGCCTAAGGAGCAAGGAAAAATAGTTGCATTGTAATTTCAGTTTTGTACCCATATGAGAGTTCTCTGCAGAAATTGATTTAAAGGACTTGATGGCCATGATCATGGAGATTGGCAGGTCCCAAATCTGCCGGGACCCAGGGAAAAGGTGATGTTGTAGTTCAAACCCAAAGGCAGTCTGCTAGCAGAATTCCTTCTTGATTGGGGTGTGTGTGTATGGAGTGGGGGCAGAGATGCCATCCTTTGCTCTAGTAAGACCTCCACCTGAGTGAATGCAGCCCACCCACATTATGGCGGGTAATCTGCTTTACTCAAGGCCTACTGATCTAAATGTTGCACTCATCTAAAAAATACCTTCATAGAAATATCCACAAAAATGTTTGACCAAATATCTGGCCCAGCCAAATGGACACATTAATTAACCATCACAGTAAAGGCTTAGGTGATCTTGGGCAAATTACTTGCCACTTCTGGGCCCTGTCCCAGCTTCCTCAAGTGTAAAATAATGGCATCAGGCTAGATAGCATCAAAAACCCATCCTGGCTTTGGGCTAGAATACTTTCATCCTCTCTTTACCATGGAAGTAAGAAGGGGCATTGCCTAATTTATTTTGAGATTCCAGAATTTTAAATCCACAGGCTTCCTTTGGCGGCTCTGTGAAGACATTCGTATAATGTATGAGAAGGTAGGGTGACTTGCTGAATTCGTAAAAGAAGTGACTCCATGGCTCTCAATGCAGGATGCAGTAGGTAAGTTCTGGCAAAGTATGTGAAATAAAATTTCTACAGCTGAAGTCATAGTGGAAACATGCTAAGAAGCTTTCCTACTTAAAAGATTCTTCACCTAGCTTCTGGTGGGAAACCAGATGTTAGCATACATTATTGGAATTTTGTGTGGTGGACATCCTTGGCCTGGGGAGTGTTGGTGACCGAAGGCAAAATGAAACATTGTTCATGTTAGGAGGCTGACTTAACTAGTTCTGGGGCTGAGGGATTCTCACCCATCAGGGTATCAGTGAGCGGAGTTCAGGGTTCCCTTGCTTCCCTCCAGATGGTATGGTTTTGGGGAGAGAGAAAAGCTCCCCATTCCTTAAATACATGTTAGAAACACTTTACCCCTTCTATTTAAGAGAAGTGTTTCTAGATGAGAAGCGATACAGTTGTAGTTGTGGATCCTAGCATTAATTAATTAAAACGGCCATCAAAGCATTAGCAGAGAAGCTAGGAAAACATGTCACGGTCTTGAAGCTTTGTGTTTTCCCTACCTGCCTGCGGCGAGATTTTGTTCACTTTTGTTTGCAAAATGTGCACGTGGACTAGTGTGGGCTCAGAGCTTTACATGAGTGACACACTTTTAGTGTTGAAGTAATAGAAGAGCAACTCATAACATGGCTAGTAGACAGTTTTGAATTAGTTATCGCCTGTTGTCAAAGAGTTGGAGCAACGTGCAGTTTAAGGTCATAGTGCTAAAGACTTGCACATGGCAGACATGAATAGTTTTCCTTAATCACAGCAGTTAAGAGATGAGACTCATTTTGAAACCTTTGGCCAGCTTTTCTCTTTCCAACGTAAGCCCACCGCAGTTTTGTGCTGACATTTGGAGACAGTTTTTGGAAGATCACTTCCAGATCATTTCAAGTTACTTTCATTCTTACTTTGATATCATTTAATTTATCATAGAATCAGGACTTTTGGGGGGCTCAATGCTGCCCTTAGAAGCCGTATTAAATCTATTTTGCTCCTCAATCAACATAGTCTTTATTAAAAGGCTCAAAAGGATTTGAAAGAAATAAGTCCGTGAAATTTTTTAAGCCTTGGTCTCTTTCGGAATATTGTTTCTGATGTTTCAATGGCATAGCGTATTCATTCTGTGCAGAATAAAGATAAGAAAAAGGATTCCTTTTCCATGACTTAAACTGGGACATAGGAAGTCAGAGTGGCTGTGTTTTAATTCTTTGCCTAACCCTGTATTTTTCCTTCATTCTGCTTTTTTATTTTGTTTGTTTATTTATTTATTTGTTTAAAAGATTTTATTTAGTATTCCCAGAGAGAGGGGAAAGGAGAGAGGCAGAGAGGGAGAGAGACATCACTGTATGGTTGCCTTTCACCTGCCTCCAGCTACGGACCCGGCTGGAGACCTGGCTTGCAACCTGGTTATGTGCCCTGACCGGTGAACTGAACCAATGACCTTTGGGTTCACAGACTGGTTGCCAATCCACTGAGCCACACCAGCCAGGACTTCTTTTTTATTTTAAAAAGGTAGATTTCAAATCCTTTAATTTAGGATTTCTGAGTCGGAATATATTCCTCTCTCCCTATCTCTTATGATTTAATTTCTGACATAGTACAATTGCAGCCTAATCCAATGTCAGTTCTGTCATGGAGATCCATGAGAGATGCCTCAGTACTTTTATTTGAACCCCATTAGTGTCCCTATGTGGATAGGGTGGCTGTGTCCCACTTCTGGCATCTGCTTCACCATTTTCCTCTGTTGTCTCAGGCTTCTTCCTGACTCTCCAGGTGTGCCACAGGCACCTGGATGGCAAGGAGTGGGGAGGGGTGCAGAGAGGAGGAGGTGATTACATTGCATTGACCAGCCACCCTCACGGTCCACTGATGTTACTTCTCCACGCCTGCAAGGATTACACCATTCCTAAAATGTTTTCTTTAAAAAAAAAAAAAAAAGTTCCCAGGGAAAGTCAACAAAATATGTCTTTTTGGGAAGGTTGAAAGTTCAACCTTTATAGAAATGAACAATTCCATGATTATATCTTCTGTTATAGATACCGTGTCTAACAATTTAATATTATATAACCATTTTTACTCACAAAGTTAGGGTTTCTTATTTATCCCATAGAGTTAATAATTTTTCTTTGTTGTCACCTCTGATAAGTAAATTAAAAAAAAAAATGTTTTGCAACCTTTGATTTCAGGCTTTGGGCTTTTTCCAGTGAGCAGGACTGTTCCTACCCGTCTTGGTCCCATGATAATGTCCTCCCTAGACTATACCCTGGGGACTGCCCCTTGCCTTTGCTGGTCATCCTCTCAGAAAGTCTCTCCTGCCTCCTTCTCTCTGACTTAATCTTTCCTTCCTCTGGTACAGACCCTTTGTCTTCGGTGGAACTCTCATCCTTATTGTCACCTCTCCCTTATTAGCCCATCCTTCCCACACCTAACTCTGCTCCAGGGTCTCCGGTCCAGCAGCGCCTGGATCCACCCTCATGGCCAGAAGGGTGCTGGGACAACCCTGACACACACCCCAGGACAAGGAACAAGGATACAGAGCACATAAAGCCAGAGGGTCTAGTTTCCACACGTACAGAGCCTTTGAAACGAACCTAAGAACATTGCTGTGTCCCAAGGTGCTTGTGTCTGAGGTTGTCCTGCAGGCTGGGAACCCAGGGGTCTGCCAGCAGGTGAGGTGGACACTCCAGGAGGTCTTTCCAAGCAATAGAAGATGGTGGAGTGAGTCCACCAGTTAGAGGGCAGCTGATTGGAGTCCTGGTTAGTGAGTTCTTCGTGATGAGGTGGAGAGCTCTAAACGGCTCGGGCATTAAAAGGAGAAACATGTGGTGTATGCCACAGGATAGCTGCAATGACTGAATCTGCTTGCTCTGATGTTCTGCAGCCCTGGCCAGCAATGGAGGTAGACACACATCAGTCGGGTTTGCTTTTCCCATTCCTCCCAGCATGCCCAGCCGTGCAGTGGCGCAGTAGATCCCAGGTATTGCATCTGTGTCCTTTGCAAGTGTGTATTCTAATTAGATGTACGCTATGATTGTGTCAGATAGTCATAGCAGAAACAGACCAGGCTTCAGTGCGTGAGGATCACTGCACTGGCCCACCCCCAGCACTCACGCTCCGTGGTGATTTGGAGGCTGATGTTGACGGAGGTCCTCAGTCCCCCTCACCTGAGGTCCTCGGTGAGGGACAGCCTTACTTGCTGGGCAGCTGTGGGGAGCTGGGGTGCAGTTTGTGATGGTGGCTGGGCCCACGTGGGGTTCAGTAGTGCAGCCTACGATGCATCCATGTGCCAGGTTGTGTGCTGTTGATACACAGCCTTTTCTGCTTTCCCGAGTGCCTGGAAAATCCCGTGGTCCTCTTCTGACCTCTCACCAGGGACACATGTGCAGGCTGTGCCAGCCCCAGGCTTCTGCAGCCTGGAGGGTTTGCATGTGCCCGCATCGCCTCAGTACCACATCTTAAAAGGGTTCAAAGATTCTCCTCAAACAGGCGGTCCAGCAGTCGAACTGCCACAATGTCTGTCTTGAGATTTTTAGCAAAACATGTTTATAAGGATTGAAATCCATTGCCTGCAAAAACAAAAAAAAAAATCAAAAAACAAAAACAAAAAACAAACGAAAACCAAAAACCAAAAACCAAACAAACAAACAAAAAGAGAAATCCGTTGCCTGCTTTTATTCCTACATAGTCACCAAGATCTACAAGTCTTGGAATTAGTGAGCTTCCTCTCATAACATTTTATTCCACTGAGTTATTATTATGATTACTACTACTACTATTAGTATTTTATGTTACAGAATGAACCATGTGATATGACCTAAACATGTCCTATTTTATCTTGTCATCATCATATTTAATGTAAAAGGTGTCCCTTTTAGGAGTATCCTGATTTTTTCTAATAGTACGTTAATAATAAAATTTCCATTGCTCCACTTTGAGCCTGATTTGGGAGCTACCCCAGGAAAGGAAGTTCCAGTTCTTTATTTCCCACCACAGTAGCACGGAAGTGAGCTGCTGTCACTCATACAATGACCTGGCTCCATAGCATGGACCACACAGCTTTCCCTAGGGACTGGCCTCCCCTGCCCCTCCACCACTTTCTGCTTCTACTCTGCTCCATAGTTGCAAGAACACCAAATTTTGCCATGTCTCTGTGCCTCTGGGCCTTTGCTTATGCTGTTCCCTCTCCCTGGATTGCCTTTCCCTTCCTTCTTTGCCAAGGCTTCCCTGGCCCATTCTTTAAGACTTAGAATAGCACTTTCTCAGGGAAGTGGTCCCTGAGCCCACCCCCCACCCCACCACCCACATGGGGGCCCTATTGTACTCAAGGTCTCCATATTATAGCATTTCCTCCTTGTGCTGTGATAGGCCCTGGCTCTCTTGCCTCTGCTTTGTGCAGAGTGGGGTCACCATTTGCTCCTCACTGCATGGGTGTCATCAGTCTCCCAGTGCAGTATGCCCTTCAGGGGTGGCTTGAGAGAATGATCACCAGCTGAGCTGTCGTGGGAGCCCTGGACTTTTCTGATAAATCCAGTTAATAATAGATCAAAGCCACAGCTGACAAGATGATTAAAAAATGTACTGCTTCCGACCCCTTGGAATTTTGGGTCTAACCCTTTCCTAGGAGTCTAACCCAGTTAGAAAACATTGCATTCAATAACTAGAGTGAAACCCATGAAATATTCTTTTCCACTTTTCTTTATTATTATTTTTTTTAAGTTCAAGGCTGTGTATAGCTCTTTTATCTTTTCTACTTTATTTTTATTGTTGACACTATCACAGATGTGTGCCCCTTCCACTTGCCCATCTGCACCCAGCCCCACCCCCTTTCTGGGCATCTGCACACTGTTGCCTGTGGCCATGGATTATGCATATTGTGTTTTTTGGCTAATCCCTTCACCTCTTTTCATCTAGTCCCCTGTCCCCTCTGACAGCTGTCAGTCTGTTCTATACATCCATGCTTCTGCTTCTATTTTGTTTGTCAGTTCTTGCCAAAGTAAAAATAAAAAAGCATGAGAAGGGTACAGCATTTGTGTGAGTGCATGTGTGTGTGCATATTTCATGAGTGTCTTGTCATTCCTGTTTTAGGATGACATAATTTCACAGCCATTGAAAGAGTTGTGGAGTGAATACTCTGGAGGGGAGCATCTCAGACGTTAATCTGTCAACCAAAAACATCTGCGACTCCTTTTAAGGCTGCGGATTGAGACTCAGTAGGTCTGGCAGGGGACCTGTGATTGTGCATTTCTAATAAGCTCAGGGGACAGCAGTGCTGCCGGTCCAGGGGCCCCAAGGAGGGTGGCGAGGCAGTAGCGTTCAGACGACATCTCAGGATTCTCATCCATTGAGACTTCTAAAGCAAAATTGCTTCCTTGTGTTTCAAAATACTCAAATAAAAAAGCTCCACAGATGCCTTGATTATAGGGAAGCTGAGCATAACCATTGTCTGTCTAGGGATGTTCTGGAGTCTATCTCATGGCATAAGCAACATGTGGGTCATCCAAAGTACTTTCAACCCTTTTTCCTGGTGGGCAGATTTAGGTTGAAGGGGGCAGGGCTTCTCACCATGCTTCTCAGTAAAATTTTACTGAGCTTCTGGTCATCTTCTGGCATTTTCCAAACCAGTTCATTGCTTCCCATTCCCATTGGGTGAGTGGTAGAAGATCCTTGCAGGAGAATATCTTTGTATCCGGAGGTTAGGATATTTTTATTGATCCTGTAAACCCTTGGGCATTAGTTTCTCAGGGCTACAAGAACAAAACACTACAAACCTGGTGGCTTTTAAACAACAAAAATCTATTCCCTTACAGGTCTGAAAGCCAGTATGCAAAATCAAAGGGTCGGTAGGGCCATGTGGCTGTGCTCGCTCAAAGCTTCAGGAAGAACCCTTGTTGACCTCCTCCGGCTTTTGGTGTGTCCTGAATTCCTTGGCTTGTGGCAGCCCCCCTCTAGTCTCCACCTCCGTCCTCATATGGCCATCCTCCCTGTGTGACTCTGTGTCTTGGATCTCCCTCTCATGTCTCTTATAAGGACACTGGTCACTGGATTTTGGACATACCCTAAATTCAGGATGGTTTTATCCCTAGATCCTTAATTACATCTGTGAAGACCTATTTCCAAATAAGATCATATTCATAGGCACTAGGGTTTGAGACTAGGACATAGTTTGGCGGGGATACTGTTTAATCCAATGTATCCTAATACCCTGAATCCTCTGTGGGTCCATGATATTGAGGTTGGTCAAGAGAATGGTTCATGCAAACACTCTATTCTGTGTAGAGTAGTGTAAAAGGGGTGGCTTTGTTCCCATGTGTTGGGGATTAGGAAGGTGCCTACATCAATGCTCCTGCCCTCTGAGTAACTTTATGGATAATTAGAGAATAGCAGTGAATAGGTTTTAGACTTTAATATGTGACAGAACTCAGGAGGAGGATTTTTAAAAATATTTTTATTTAATTTTTGTGAGTAAGGTATTACAGACTGATCCCTTCATTTATAGAAGTTTTCTTTACATAGTTATTAGACTGTGTATATTCATTTCTTCCTCTTTCCCTCTCTTTAAAAATCTAATTCTCGACCTCTGTACCAGCCTTGTACTCCTCTTTTCTCCTCCCTTTCTGCTGATTGATCAGCCATCCAGCTGTCCGCTCAGCGGTCGACTGATCTATTCAGTTATTTTTACTCTATCTCATTCCAGAAAGTACAAAGGCATTTTTCATGAACCTGGATTATAAATGCCTGTACGTCTTGATTTGTTGTTCATTAATTATTTAGACGATAAGAAGAATTTAGCAGCCAACAGTGATTCACCGGAAGGTAAAGTATTTCTAAGACAGTTGAAAAAGATCATTCGATTGATCAAAAATTCCATTTATGTGCCATTTTTCAGTGTCAGCAGAATGCACACAGCACATTGTACCCCCTTTGCATCAAACCAGGTTCCCATTTCACCACCAGCCTTAGAGGGGGCAAGGTGGTGGGCATGAAATGAATTCTCAACTGTCTCATTTCTCTAAAGAGGTGACACTCTGTTGCTCTTTGATGCCTGATGAAGGTTTAGTCTACCTGGCTGCCAGGTCTGAAGTTAGAACACTTGAAGTACTCCCTCTTCATCAGGTTCCATGGTCCCCAGAGACTGGATAAAATAAAACCTCTGCTTAACCAGTGAGGAGCCCCAAGGCTCTTGTGCCTGAGAGATGACATTTCTCCATTCCGTTGTTGAAGGCTACACAGGATACCACCCTGTGTTACATGCTGCCTGACAGATGGAAATCAGCTGTGCTGGCCCCAGTCCTCCCAGAGTTCTCTGTGCCTAGTTTTGCCCACTGTGAGCATCAGTTTTGACTCCAGTTGGGGGGCCTCCCAGGACAGATGCCATATCTATAGCAGACTAGACTAGACTAGAATAGAATGATATATAATATATACATTAATATAAAATATAATATAATATACACACATATATAACACTAGCTAGTGGAGTCTTTTCCTGTGTATTCCATTCAGACAGCAGAGGGATTTGATGGGAAGGACCGGCCCTCAGTCTGTGATGAGCACACGTGTCCTACGGTGACAATCAGCACTGGGGAAGAGGCAGAGCAGCTTTTCACTTTCTGCATCTTTGGGTTCTCTTCCCTGCAGAGAAGTGCAAGCTCTGGATTAGTTTGAGGAGGAATAGTCTAGATCTTATGTTTCTTCTTACCTGTGGGCCCACATTCTTCCTGTGGATTAACTTCTTGCTTCAAGACTCTCATTACTGAGTCTCAGTCTCTGTATTAGTTTCCTTTCCCTACTGTGTTGAATTGCTACACATTAAAAAGCTTAAAGGTCCAAGGGAGTAAGATATGAACATATTTGGGAGACCTTTTTCTGCCTACGCAGACTCCAGTAGCCTTGACATCTTAGATGCATCAGTTTGAGACTAAGGGGAGGCATTTGAAACTGGGGGTCTGGCATTAAGGGACTGGGGATTTCTTGCCTTCATAAAGTACTATCTTTGTGACCTTAGGCAAACTCGAGCTTCTCTGGGCCTCTGTTCCTTGAATTATAAGTTGGGCATGATCATAGGGATGCCCTCACAGAGGCATTGTGGTTTTAAATAGGATAACACACACACACACACACACACACACACACACACAATTTGCATAGTGCTTAGGCCATAGTAAGAGCAACATACTAGCTATTTGTAATTATTACTGTTGATATATTGTTGAATTAATTTTGTTAATTACCCAGGGCATGGCTGTGTTCTACAAAGCTCAGCACATACGACTGCACTGGCTTTTACATTCTCTGGGTGGAGGCAAAGTTGCTTTTTGAAAGCATGAAGACCCTTTTAGAAGTAGAAACTCTATTTCTATTTTCTACCTTGTCCTGACACTGCATAATGATATATATTTTTTCATCTCATGCCCAATATCCTGAGTCCACAGCATGATGGAGATCTCTTCTCCTTCCTCCCCAAGTTTCTGTGTGAGAAGGAAGCTTGCTCCCCAATTTCACCAGTTGCCTGGATTGTGCAAAACACGGACTGTCTCTCGGGCAACAGACCACTTGAGGATTTATTCAGAAGGAACATGTCAGCGTATTTTATGAGACATGTGGTTAGTGCAGTGGGTGTATTGATGGAATGAAGGGCTGTCTAGCTGCCAGACCTTGTTTGTGACGTCAGACTTCCATGAGCACCTGGCCAGCTAAGGAGCAGGCAGGAGCTGGGAAGGGTTTCTGACTTGGAATCTTTTATTTCTAATCATTTCTGGCAGAGGGGCCCTGATTGTGTCTTCAGTTTTCAGTTGCCTGTTGCCAAGGCAGGTCCAGGCTACATTTTACCTAAGCATGAAGGGTTTTAGTAGACTGCACTGTCTTGGGGAGTCAAAGGATTTTGACCTCTTTCTGATTGGGCATAGAGGGTGATTTCTCTAAATTCTATAGAAGTAGTTGACAGAAGAGGAGAGAATCTGGCAGGGGGGTGGGGGGGGTGTGTCATTGATAAGCTGTTGACTACCAGAAGTAAGAAGGAGGCTCTCTCTCTCTCTATATATATATATTTTAAACCTGAGTAGTATGTTGCTATATGGAGAAGCCTGGTTTTTATCTTCTGGAAAAAAAAATGCACTGGATTATTGAGTCATCATTTCCTTTGCAGTTTTCTAATTTCCTTCATTCAAAATGTGGCTTGATGTTTTCAAAAGAGCTGATTTTAAATGGTAAACTAGCGCATATAAGCATTTCATTAAACTGTTAACCTATATGATCTTACCGTAAGCAATTATAGTCCTATCAAAATTGAGTTTAGGGTATCAAATAAATGTGAGGGTATGATGTTGTGGCCTTATAGCATAAGAAGAAAAACTTTAATAAAGAAAAAAGGGGGTGATTGTATACTTTCAAGTTTGAATGGGATTTATGAAGTCTTTTTCTCCATTCATTCTATATTTTTTTCAGGGTGATCTTTTAGGCATGAGAGGGTTTGTTAACCCAGAGGCAGGTCTAGAAAGGAACTGAGGATTTCAAGTTCTGGTCAAATGATACGCCTCTCTGTCACTGGCTCGCAGGCTGAATTTTCACTCACATTGAAGAGTCCTGTTCAGTCGAGTGCTATTCTGAAAGGGGATTGCAATTTTATATCAATGTGCTTTCTCCAAGTTTCCAACCAAACGAACTCTCCCACTTCTCGGAATTTTTTGGTGTATCTTTCATTGTGCATGTTTGCTATAGCACTCATGAAACCCTGCAAAAGTTAAGCCAAGGGTACGGTACCCTGCCTCCTGGTATTTTATTTCCTGCCTCACACTGGTCTGTGTCAGAGCTGGTGGAAGTGAATCTGCCCGTGTAAAGTGGCTAATAAAAACCACATCTGCTGCCCCATCTATGCAGGAAAGTAGGGAATAAAGGAGGAGTCAGCAGTATGTTTCCATCTTCACCCCCTCTACCTCACCTGGTCCCTTACCTCTCTTTGAATGAAAATTAAATGTTCCTTCTTTTATGGGCACATCTTCTAAAAATTCCTCAGCTGGTTTCTAACTTACTGGTTATATAGTGCAAGGTTTGGCGCATGGGAGAGCATGGCGGGAGGCTGATGGTTTAAATTGTGTGTGCGGTTGAACGATGCGCAAATTGTTGGGAAAGCATCCTAGTTGCTGAAAGGCCCCAGGCCTGCCCCGACATTCCCCAGGGCAGCGCAGAGAGCGGGGCAGGGCCCGGTCCTCCAGCTGTTTGTTCTGGCAGAGAGAGAGCAAGTCCTCAGCATCCCTTTAGCCTCCGAGAAAGGCATTGGAGCAGAAAGCCAAAATATGATGATGAGATTCAGTCGGGGGAAAGGGAATAAAGAAAACTGGAAAAAAGCATGAGCTCAGTGAGAGCCAATTGCCCCAGGCTGCCAAAGAAAATAGTCTGTTAACTCCTAACTAGCTCGGAGTGGGAAACTTGTGTTTCAAATAGCAGGAGAGCTGCTGTCTCAGGCAGAGGGAAAGACAGAGGAGATTCGGAAAGGCCAAGTGAACTTGCTGTCCGAAAGCGGGAGGGTTCAGAGAGCAAGGGCTGTAGGATTAGACAGTGAATGGAGACAGAACTTCACCCTTGCAGATTAAGTCATAATTGAGGTATGTTATTACCCCAATTTCTTCCCTGCCACTTTCAGGAAAGACCACTTACCCTATGTTTAAACAGAAAGAAGATGTGTTTTCTGAAAGAAATAGAATACGTGGGACAGATAGTGGGAACTCGAAACTTGAACAAGTGGAAACTGCTCAAGAATGCTTTCCCATGGTTCACTATATCTGAGGTCTGTCCTGACAGTATGGAGCCAATGTCAATATAGTGAAAACAGTTTGTATGGCCGATACTTTCGGGACAGACCTCGTAGGATGCCCTTGGATAAATAGACTTGAAGGTTGTTGAGAAGGCTTATCATGAAGGAACAGTTCCCCTTTACAATAGTTTCCAACTTTATTCCACCATGATACCACTTTCCCTCATTTGGTCTTTTGCTTTTAAAAGAGGTGAGATAAATGCAGAGGGAATGTATAGGTCTGTCATTTTACAAATGAGGGAAGGGACCGAAGGATTCCTCATTCAGGAAAAATTGAGCAGTGTTTAGTACCGAAGCCAACCATTGCTAACTCTTGGCTGGAAGAGGGACCTCAGCCCAGTCCCCCCACAGAAGCACTGTTCCAATGTCCTACCACACAGATTCATGCGTCCATGGGACCCTGGAGGATGCTTTTGCATGGAGCAAAACTACCTGTGGTAAGGGACCCAAGATGCCCTGGTGATATAAGAAGAGCTTTACCTCCCAGAATTCCTAGCTCTCATTTCAGAACAATCCAGATAAATCATAGGTTCAGTTGAACGTGGAGCAGTTTTAGCTTATTGAAAGCAGAACTGAGGACTTCACATTGCTTCTCTTCTCTGCAGAATCAGACCGTTAACAGTTTCCCTGCAAGTCTCATTCATTACCTCTTAAATAAGAGTAAGGAGGGAATCTGTAGGCTTGTGGCTTGTTAGGTTAAGAAAAGAAAGAAGAATTTATAAGTACTACTAAAAAGGGAAATGATAGTTAGAAGGTGCTTTTACAGAATGACCTGATATAGTCTAAGTAGCTCTAATGACCAAGTGGAAATCATTCCTAATTATGCTTCCCAATTAAGGTGATATTTCATTTTTTTCAGAAATGTGTTTGACATTGTAGGGTTCATATAATATCTGACTTTCATGCTTTAGGTGAATGTAATTGGGAAAGAAAGAAACCCTGCAATTTCTTTTCTTTCTTTTGTTTTAAAGATTGTATTTATTGTTTTTAGAGAGAAGGGAAGGGAGAGAGGCATAGAGAAACAAAAACATCCATGTATGGTTGCGTTTCACCTGCCTCCAGCTATGGACCTGGCTGGAGACCTGGCTTGCAACCTGGTATGTGCCCTGACTGGGAATCAAACCAGTGACCTTTGGGTTCACAGGTCAGCAACTCAGTGATTTCTAATTAAAGGCATGCATTTTTCCTCATAACAGCAAAGGCAAGCTGAGACAGCTATGTTAACTATGAGATCCCAAGTGAAACTGCTCAAATTTTTAGTCAGATTGTTGTAAACTGTGATTTACATCTAGTTGGACTCTTCTTCAATGTGTTTGAAGCTCAGTATTCCCATTTTTAACAGAGAACATTGGGTGATATGTAAGACAGGGCTCTTCTTACTTCTTCGGTGTTCCCACTAAGCCAAACTTCTTGAATGTGAGGTTTGTAGTAAGGTATTTCTTTTTATATGTTTCTATTTAACTTTATCGACTTGAGAGAGAGAGAGAGAGAGAGAGAGAGAGAGAGAGAGAGAGAGAGAGAGAGAGAGAGAAAGTTGTTATTCCACTTATTATGTATTCGTTGGTTAATTATTGTATGTGCCCTGACCAGGGGTTGAACCTGCAACCTTAGCATATTGGAAGGATGCTCTAAATAACTGAGCTATCCAGCTAGGGCTTTGTGTTTTCTTTTTGCATTTTCACTTAAATATTTTATTTATCAATTACAGTTGATATTCAATATTATTTTGTTAGTCTCAAGTGTACAGCATAGTGGTCAGACAGTTCTATAATTTATGAAGTGATTCCCCCCAGTAAGTCCAGCATCAAGTGAGAGTTCATAACACATATAGTCAATAGAACTTTGTTTTCATAAATACTTCATGTATTTCTATCTTAAAAGTTCCTTAAAGGCTTCATTTACCTTGTAACAGTGGTGGACTTCAAACATGGCTGTTTTTGTAAAAATGTTTTATTTTTCTAATCAAACCCAGTCATTTGAACAAGCTATTTTCACAGCTGAGTTCCCAGTGCTGGAGATTTATGGTGTGTTTCATATGTTCTTACTTAGCTCTCCAGCCTTGACTTGTTTATTTTTTCATGGCACATGTCTTCTTGTAAGCAGGACCCTCTTCTTGAGATCCAACTGTGGGGTTATGGGTACAAGGGCCCATTACCGGGATCCTTAGTGAGGGGTTAAGAGACATGGTTCAGAAATTATTTTCTGACCAAACACGTGCATGATGTTTTCCTCCTGTGGAGATATGACCCAGACTTGAATTTCTGAAAGCTTTGCATTCTCAGGACTCCAATGCTTTTGATATTACCCGTTTCATGCTCTTTTTCACATCATTATCTTCCAGCTGAACCATCAGGTGGGACAGATAAAGAATTCTAAAGAGTAAGTCAAGAACTAGAATTCAGTCAGGAGTCAGCTGTGTCATTGTAAAGCTGTCTTCTTTGGGTCATGTGGTCAACTCTTAGTGAAATTACCCCCTGACATGGATCTTAAGTGGTGGATGGAGATGTCTTTATTAATGATCTGGTAAAGGACTATTGCTGAGTAAAGAGTCTTTTTGAGTGAAGGCTCCAAATTACCTTCACTCCATTTAGCAGGGATATTTCCTCCAAAACAAATTGTTTGACTAATGCTGACATTGTCAACAAAGTGGCATACCCTTTTACTCAATATAATGAGAATATAAAGGAATATATTAGCAAATGGGATTTCCTTTTCTAGTTCAAATTAATTTCTATAAAGCAAAGGAAGTAAAAGCACAATTTTTCCTTAGTCCCAGCATCTAAATGAATGTCTACTTAAACTTGTAAGAGTAATTCTAATACCCATATGGCTACTTTGCTTATAGATAATTTGACAATTTAGTGTATGAACAAAATGATAGACTTCGTTTACAGACCCATCTTTATTACTTATGTAAGTTTCCTCCACATCATTTGACATGCTTCCAGATTTCCCATATGTTAAAAGTCACATGTAATATAAGGCTGTTCTAATTTACCTTCACGTTGGACTTGATGCAAAATGCCGTATTCTTCAAAAGTTGAACATCAAATTGAGTAGAAGCAGATAAGTCAGAAAAATCCTGTAATTATCACATTTTTAAATTTTTAAAAGATTTTATTATTTTTAGAGAGAGGGGAAGGGAGAGAGGTAGAGAGAGAGAGAAATATCAATGTATGGTTGCCTTTCACCTGCCTCCAGCTACGGACCTGGCTGGAGACCTGGCTTGCAAACCTGGTTATGTGCCCTGGCTGGGAATCAAACTAGAATTATCACATTCTTAAGGGTGAGTGGTAACTTTATAATGATAAATCAAAAATGTTTTATGACCATGCGTACATCCAGAAGAAGCATTTTTTCAGTCTGGAGCCGTCAGTAAAAGACTGATGAGTCTATCTGGAATTGGGAAACTGCTGGGCACACATTGAGTATGTTGTGTGTGATGTACTGGTGGATTCTAATGTCTCTAACGAGCATCTCTGTATGAATGCTTTCTGACATGAAAAGAAATTGGTTTCTCAATTCAAGGAAAAGCACTGGTGTATGTTAATTTTATGCAAGCCTCTTTTCACTTTCTAACTCACTCCTCAATGATGGAATTGTAATTGGATTTCAGAAGGAACATGCCTAGAAAGTAATTTGAAAGAAACTTGGTCATCAGAAATTCCTCCATATTTATGCAATAAAAATGAAGACACATGACCTTTGTCCCAAAATGCAAAGTGGGCAGTTTTCCCAAATATTGTAATTTGAGGGAGGCTTGCGTACCACAGCAGGTAATCCTCATGATGCTTTCAGTTCTTCCTTTAGAGAATTAAAAATTTCATCTCTTGGGGTCAAACGTTTTTCTCCCACCTTGGCCTGGAGATGACAAAATCACAAGATAGTAGTAATCTATCAAATCTTTAATTCCTCAGTCTCTCTAAATAGTTTTCACTCTTGTGTCTCTAAGAGGAGATATCAGGGTCTCCCTGTGTTGTATAGTTTAGGATTTAGGGAAGGACAGGAAGTATAGCTTCTCTGTCCCTTGATGTGGGGAAGGAGAGGGAGGCCTAGCTCTGTGACTCACTAGCTGAATGTCTTTGCCATGTTAGTTAATAACTCAGTTGTAACTGACCTTCATCTGTAGGTTGCTCTCTACCATCAGAGTGCTATGGGGTTTTGATCAGATGATACATGTAAATAATGTATAACATAACACCTGGTCTGTATGTAGTAAATGGTGACCCAACTAAAATCTTCAAAGGCTCATATTTGGAAAAGTTTGAGGCTAAAAGTAACTTTATAGGAGTCTTTTCATTCATAATACGGATGAATAGTCATGATATGAGAAAAACACAATAGCAGTTCACATTTATTGTGTTTACTTCATACTGGGCTCTTTGCTCTCTATCATTTTATATCACAGCAATCTTATGGAGTGGGTGTGAACCCAGAATGAGTGGTTTTTAAAGCTGTAGTGAGCACCTGAATGTAGCATGCAAAGATATGAAGACCTCAAGAGTGATAGTGCTTGATTTTCTTAAGGTTGGTCGTTAATTGGACCAAAGATGAGCCCAAGTTTGTATCTGGGAAGGAACTAGTATTTCCTGAATTTCATGCATTTCAATCCATTTAGCGCTTATGTCCATTTGGGAAAGGTAATGTTACTGGTGAGGCAACTGAGGCTGAGAGAGACTGCATGCTTGGCTGACAGACACACAGCTAGTAACTGATAGAAACTGAGGGGCACCTAGGACCCACTACTCCTAACCCATGTGCTTTCCTTAGGCCATGCTGAGGTGACCGGGACAATGATTGTGCCATTCACAGACACAGGAAAACCAGGATTCTGGACTTAAGTTGGAAGATCAATCCAATTTGAATCAGTTTTTCTGTTAGACTTGAGGAGCAGCTATAGTGGGATTAGCCAGGTTTGGGTCAGCTCTGAGAGATGTGGATTTAGGTACCGTTCCCAGATCCATGGGTCAGTGGCTAAAGGAGGAGCTGAGGATCACTTTTAGATTTATGAAAATCTCTCTCACTCTCCATCTCTTTCTGTGTGTGGGAGTTTATGTGCACATGTATGTTTCGGGATTTCATGGCACTAGGTAGATACTTTGGCCTGAGTCATGCTTTGTTGGGAGGGCTGTCCTGTGCATTATAGGATGTCCAGCAGTGTTCCTGACCTCTATATATTATATGCCAGTAGCATCCTTACCACTACCACCCAAATGTCCTGACAATCAAAAATGTCTCCAGACTTTGCCAAATGTCCTCTGGTAGGAAGGGGGCAAAACTGCCCTGGGTTGAGATCCACTGTTGTGTGTGTGTGTGTGTGTGTGTGTGTATCAATGTATATATGCATATGTATATGTTATGGGCATAAATACATAAATGCATACACAGTTAATTATTGGGGAGGAGAATGGGTTGGTTGTATTAACAGCCTTGGTCTCCAATTCTTTCCCCCTTCCCCTTCTATGCCCACTGCCATGTCATGTTCCAATCTCTCTCACTAAAGAGGCAGAGAACAGAGTCATCTACCTTCCCCTTTGCTTTTGGGCTCATCTATGTGATTGTGCATTCAGTCCCTCAGCCTCAAGGGGACTATATGTGGTTACCTTGCCCTCTCACACTGTTGCCATTGCTACCTCAAGGCCATGACCGACATAAGACAAACAAGACAAAGAACTGCCCTGCTAAGTTGCTTTAGTCAAGCCCAGTTTAGAGCATAGCTCCAGTCAAGGTGTACATACATGAATGAGTTCGACAGACACCCACTGATCCTATTGAACCCCAATGAGCTGATGCATAAGAAATAAATATTTCTTGTTGCAGTTCACTGGTGTGTCTGAAAGTTTTGTTACAGAGCAAAAGTGAACTGATGTGGGGAGAGAAGAAGAGAGACCACAAAAGCAGAGTGAGGAACAGGATTTAGGAAGGAGGACTAGGGAAAAGAGAACATCACAAACCATGAGAAGCAGGCTGATAATGAGAAGAAGACCTGCAGTGTGTTACCTGGGCATCATTTTTAACCTCGATGCTGCACATTTCCAGTGGCGTTGGGCACTGGAATTAGAGCAAAAATCAAGTTAGAAGAGAGTGAACCGGTGGTGAAGCAGTTTAAACAGGATTTGTAGATTTTTCTCACCCGGGGTTTGACAAGGTAGAAAAGGTTTCAGAAAGATAGATATTACAAAATGTTTCTGGAAATGTAATGGTGTCATGAGCGGTATATTCAATTTTTATTTTTTCCAAGAGCATATTTAAATAGGCATGAGTGTAACTGACTTGCTTTTTTAGGATCTCTCCAAGAGCACTGTTGGGGACCCTGTTAGCTCCAGAGTCATGAGCTGAAGGTGCATGGGAACCTAGGAGCTTCTGGCAGCCCTGGGAGAAGAGAAAGGTTGAACTGTGACTTCTTTGGCAGTGCTCTTGGGTCTTCCGCATTGCACACAGCACCTCGTTGCTGAGTTAAGTGTGAAACTGGTTACTCTGCCACTCAGCTTGGACCACCCTTTCGTAGGAGGTAGAGAGAGAGAAGGTGTGTGTGGCTCTTCAGTGAAGTTCACCTGGGTCAGTCACAGCTCTCTTTTCCTTTCTACAAGTTTCAACCCATTCGTGTTTACCATTTTTGCAGTATGTAAACATAAGAGTTGGCTAGTTCATTGAATTGCTGAAGCCTCTCTCATCCTTGTGTTTTCAGTTGTTTTAGACAGATACCCTGTGCTGGGCTATCTGACTCTCTTACTCAATTATATCCTTTTTAGGTCATGACACTGCCATTAACTTGCAATGGAGACCCTCTGATGACTAGACATTAAATAGGTGCTCAACTATTAAAACATTAGTTTGAGAACTGTAAACCCATCCTTGAAACAAGTAGGAAAGAAACTTGCTGGTGCCCTGGTTAGGTCTGTCTGTGAATTCAATAGTCATTCATAATGGCAAGAGATCAGTATGGTCCCAGACAGTTGGCATGAGTTTCCAGAAGAGGTTGGATGGACATGGGGCTTTCAAGGTGAGGTGCACGTGTCATAGGGAATAATGCATCTTCTGTATTTGTTTGTACCAGGAGTGACAGGTTCGTGAAAGGCAGAGTGAGTCAGCAGCGTGATTCCTGTATGATTCATGTGACTGTTTGATAAATTATGGAGAGTTTGTTGATATGTCCTGAAAATGTAGCAACGCATTAGCTTTTTTTACCAGAGGGAGTTTTTGTGATTCTTACTTTGAATAGATTCTCTTAGGGATTCATGTCAGCCAAAACACCTTGCTGTTTTGTTTTGTTTTTTCCTAAAGATTTTATTTATTATTTTTAGAGGGAGGGGAAGGGAGAGAGGGAGATAGATATCAATGTATGATTGCCTTTTACCTGCCTCCAGCCACAGACCTGGATGGAGACCTGGCTTGCAACCTGGTTATGTGCCCTGGCTGGGGAATCGAACCAGTGACCTTTGGGTTCGTAGGCTGGCGCCTTAACCACTGTGCTACCAGCCAGGCCTACCTTGCTGTTTTTAAAGGGAATTGCATGCTCTTCTTGCTAGTAATTGTTAAGTGAATTTAGTGCACATGTTTTTAGAAAATAACTTAATTGTTTTCTAGAATGAAGAATCTATTTCACCCCTAATGAGTGATAATATTATGTTAATTGTGTCTAAATAGGAGTCTATTTTTGTATTGTCTGATATACAGTATAATTAATTATTTATGGATACTCGGCATAGAAAAGAAAGTCTCTTAAAGTCCTATACTGGGCTTTCTTTGGTGTAAAATGTTTCACCTGAAAAACTGTTACAGGTAACAGAGAGAACAGGTAAAGGAAACCGAGATGAAGGCATCAGTTGTCAGAGCTTTCAAACCTGGTGGCCAACAGAGGGGCCTTAGTGGCAGGGCTTAACATGAATGATGCTCCCAGTTCTTTCTCCTACTCTCATCACCACCCTGGATCCTTAAGAGGTCAAAACTGTTTGGTAGTAACACAGTGCATGGCACCTAGTACATACTTGACAAATGTCTGTATGGGTACATCATGGAACAAACGCATGCAGCAGTAAATGATTGAAGACGACACATCAACTGACTGATCGCTCTCATTTCTTGCCCAGCTTCCATTTCATCACTAGTTTTATGAATTACAGTACTCATGTATCCCTTAGGAGTCATTGCAGAAAACAAAAAGCATTAAGTACTTCAAGTGAGAAAGGATTCAATGCAGAGGACTGGGTACTTAAAAACTGCTGGAGGGGCTGGAAAAGTAGAATTTGGGGGGCTATTGTACTCTTGAGCTCAAGGACACTGACCTAAGGATCAGGAAGGTGGAAGCTGTCAGCCACTGACACTGTAATTGCCTGTTGACAACCACCCACCTCCATGAAATGAAGACAGAGATACAGCCAAAGCAGCTGGGCAGTGACCTCCATCACCCTCCCTTCCACATGTCATGAGAGGGAAGAGAGTGGTAGGACCCAATTCTCAGCCAGCATAACCAGTGCCTTAAATGTATTCAAGTATTCAATAAAAGTTGGTTGAAGTGAATTTAATTAAATCAGGCTGTCATTCTACAGATTTCCCGGTTTGTCTTCCTCAAGTGTTTTTTACAGATCTCCTTCTTTTATTTCTCGATTGATGAACTTATGTGATGAGACATAAAATAACAACAAGGCACACATTCCTAGGAGGCTAACCCCCAGGTGCGCTGATTGAGGACTGCGTAGGAAAATTATTTGACGGTCACTGTCTTTATTGTAGGGAGATTTGAATGGAAGGGTCTGGATTGAGTTTGAGCTTTGCGTGGTAATTACGGCTGAACTCAGATTTACCTGGGATAAATTAAATAATGACCTTTCACCAGAAGCTAGCAGTGGGAACTACTTGAGTATGTGCCATATTTGGGGTACAACATTGCTTCCACCAACTTGGTATTTTACTTACCTAGAGAACCACAGGCCACAATCAATCTCAATTTCAGTCGCCCTCTCTCATTTATTTTCTTTCTTCTTCCCCTCTGCCCCCATTTATCCACTGTGGAGTGTTTCACTGCAATCCAAACAGAAATACATCTTTTAGTTGCTGATCATGGACATTTCCAAGCTGGTGAGACAGAAATCACCACTGTGGCCTCTGATCTGTATTGCCTTTCTTTGTGTGTGTGTGTGTGTGTGTGTGTGTGTGTTTAAAGATTTTATTTATTATTTTTCAGAGAGAGGGGAAGGGAGAGAAGCAGAGAGGATAAGAAGCATCCATGTATGGCTGCTTTTCACCTGCCTCCAGCCATGAATCTGGCTGGAGACCTGGCTTGCAACCTGGTTATGTAGCCCTGGCTGGGAATTGAACCAGCCACCTTTGTGTTCGCAGGCTGGCACCTTGTCCACTGAGCCACCAGCCAGGGCTGTATTGCCTTTCTTTGGAAAGAGAAGCTCCTTTCTTAGACAGAGTAGGGAGAATTGTTTCTTTCGTGTTTCCCATATTAATTGTTTCCTATTTGCTAATCAATTATGCATTCCATGTATGTTTACCATTGCTGCTGTTAATTAATGAATATTCCCCCTAGTGCTTTACAGATTTCATAAAATAAAACCTGCAGGAAAAGTCCCCTCATGTAAAGCATTGAGGAAGCCTTTATATTTTTACTTAATTAGTGTGACAATAAGCATTGCTCACTTGAGGGAACTGCAAATCTAGAGATCAAGGTTGTTCCAATGGCATGGTTATTTACCTTTTCTTTCTAAAGGAGCTCAGTCTATTCAAGGTTGATACAAATAAAACCTTCAGTAAAGACTAAACCCATAGGGCTGAAGTGACTGAGGATGAAGTGCAACTCTGAAGTACAGGAGGTGCCTAATTATTTTAACCAGTGTCTTTCAAAGTCTATAAATGAGCTGGTGCTTTCAGACATCTTTAAATATGTAGAGGTTTGCCAGTACCAGTCAAGGAATAGCTAATGACAAGAAGGTAGCAGAGCCACTGATAACCAGCTTTTGCTGCTGATGGATCAGAAAAGGATGAGTAACTAGGAAATCCCTTCTCCCTCCCCCTCATTTCTCTTTCACCTCTGCATGTCTTCTAGTATGAAAAGCAAGGCTCTTCCTTTTCTACCTATCTTCCATCTGCCATTTGAAGTAAGAGTTGAGATAGGAAACGGATGTTCAAGGGCAGAGATTAAGAATCTCCGGAGGAAATTATGGAAGTTGCTAACGTCAACACTACTTTGATCTTAAAGGCAAAAGAATTTATTTTGGTGGTTCTAATATTGTAAGCTACTGGATGGCTTATAAATATTGATGGAAGAGAACCTGAATAAAGATAAATTCCTACAAAGGCAAGAAAACAATCCTGAATAGTATTCATGGGGAACAGTGAGCTGGCTTTTAGTGATTACTGGGAAGGGTAGAAGCACGGGTCTCCAGGGTATTTACTGCCCCTGATGTTTTTGTTCCTTTGAAGTTTTTTGAAAACATTTTTTACATTTATTTTTTTATTGAATTTATTGGGGTGACATTGGTTAATAAAATTATATAGATTTCAGGTATATAGTTCTATAACACATCATCTATATGTTGTGTTGTGTGTTCACTGCCCAAGTCAAATCTTTTTTTTTTTTTTTTTTAAGATTTTATTTATTATTTTTAGAGAGAGGGGAAGGGAGAGAGTCAGAGAGGGAGAGAGACATCAATGTATGGTTGCCTTTCACCTGCCTCTAGCTACAGACTTGACTTGCAACCTGGTTATGTGCCCTGGCTGGGAATCGAACCAGTGACCTTTGGGTTCACAGTCTGGCACCTTATCCACTATGACATCAGCTAGGGCCCAAGTCTTCTTTTATTACCACTTACCCCCACTTTTCTCTCTTCTACCTCCCCGACGCCCTTCTCTCTGGCAATCAACATACTGTTGTCTGTGCCCATGAGTCTTTCTTTTTATTCTTTGGTTAATCCCATCATCCTTCTCACCCAGTCCCCAACCTTCTTCCCTCTGACAGTTGTCCGTGTATTCTCTGTATCTATGAGTCTGTCTCCACTTTGCTAGTTTATTTGTTCATTAGATTCCACATATAAGTGAAATCATATGGCACTGGCTTATCCTTTTGTGACAGGATGGATGGACCTGGAGAGGATTATGCTAAGTGTTCTTTTGTGTTTATAACAGTAAAACATAACTAGAATTAAGGGCTTGGTGTGACTTTGAAAATACATTCAAGTGCCTATGTATTTAGCCATCAACACTCTGTGGATTTAGGTTCTATTTCAGCTGAAGAGTACCAAATTCCTTTCTCTAACTACACCTGATTTGAAGGATGCTTACATTCTTTAGCTCATGATGGATCTTTTTTGTAGCAGATACCTGGTGTAATAACCATAGCATAACCTTTGACTCTTTCCACAGTGGCGAAACACCTAATGTAATTTGATAAGCAGCTTCCTAGTGAATTTGGTCCATGTGGAGTACAACCTGTATGTCTCAAAACCACGAAACTGTAAATGTATCAACTGTCTCCTTTACTTGTCTGATATTATTTATAGTTATTTGGAAAGCTAAAACATAGTATTTAGTCTGAGAGTAGTTTGTGGATGGAAATTGCATGGTAGTCATCATCTATCTTCGCAGCGTGAAGTGTGCGTGCGTGTGTGGATGTGTGTGTCTGTTGGTGCTGTGATGGGAAGAATGGTGCATACAGGTGGTCTGCAAATATCAATGGTGCATACAGGGTCTGCGACCCTGAAAGGTGATATTTCTGTGTCAACAAGTAAGTTTTACAAATACTAGGTAGAAACCCCTCTCTCTTTGTTGCCTTCTGCACCGGGAGACTTTAATTGCATCTTTAGCTGGTGTGTCTTTCTTGTTCCTAGACTTCTGTCTCATTCCCTGCAAGGAAGGCTTCAGTTAAGCGTGCCCATGCCCCCCTGAGGTGGAATATAAGTTTCTGTTGAGTTAACAGTTACGTCATTTAAATTCTGTTTTAATTTTACAAAATCTTTAGAAGGAATAGACACAATCGAGAATGCAAATAAAAGATCTAAAACTAATTATCTCTAAATATATATTGTTTTCCCCATGTCCACTATATTTTTAAATAGGTCCTGAATTTAAACATAATTAAGCAGCTCAAAAAAGTACATGAATTATAAAGCCTATGAAATATTGGTTCTTATTTTGAATGTTGCAGATCTGAATATTATTGTATGTATTTGAATTAAAAGGCAATCGTTTCTTTACTTGATTTTTCAGGGGCTATAATCAGTTCTTTTTTGAAGGCCTCCTCATGTCCCCCGTAGTTTCAAGTTTACTCAGTTTATAGTATCCTGTGGCTTAAAATGATTTGACATAATTCAGATCAAATGACATTGAAGGGAATTTTGTGGTCTCATGAATGATAATCTAGTTGACTAACTAAAGGACACAGGAGCATGCTGATTGGTGATATTTACCTTTCCATTTATGTACACAGGTTACTTGTGTTATCAAGATATCACAAAGGTATACTTTAAGCAATGATTGTTCATAGATATCTTTTCCCATAATAGCCAATCACATGATCCTAAAGGTTCTAAATGTTCCAGAAGTTGAATGCTGTGATTCGTTGGTCTGTCAGTTCTCTCTTGATTTAATTCAGCCTGACAAACTTTCATGGCTATTTCTTTCAAATACAAGGCATGGTTTGATGGCTAGAATGCAAAGATGAATGAGATAGCTTTCCTGACTTGAAAGACTTAACAGCTCTCATGGAGATCAGACTCAATTTATAAATTCTTTCCTGAACTTCCTGAAAGACTGAGGAAGTCACTTCAAAATGATAAGATTAAGGTTCCCTCATTTGCATAAAGACAATGGTCATGCTTTGTGTCTCACAAGGAGTGGGAGGGTGAGAGACATGTGTAGGCAATAGGCTTATTCTGTTGTTTTTTAAAGCCATCTGTATCATTAAAATAAAATAGATGCAATCATAATAATTTATTTTTTTATTTTATTTTATTTTTTTAAAGATTTTATTTTATTATTTTTAGAAAGAGGGGAATAGAGAGAGGCGGAGGGAGAGAGACATCAATGTATGGTTGCTTTTCACCTGCCTCCAGCCACACACGTGACTGGAGACCTGGCTTGCAACCTAGTTATGTTGCCCTGGCTGGGAATCGAACCTGTGATCTTTGGGTTCACAGGTCGGCACCTTATCCACTGTGCTACCGGCCAGGGCTCATAATAATTTATTTACAGATAAAATATGGTATGTTATTTTAACTTATTTTACTAGTTAGAGAACTTTGTCTTAAGTTCTTTAAAGAGAGATATTTAGAACCCAGAAACAATAGGAAGAAGGAAAGTGGAAGAAGAAAACAGCCTTTCAGAAAAGAGATGACTTGTGATTCCCAGCCAGGGCACATAACCAGGTTGCAAGCCAGGTCTCCAGCCAGGTCCTTAGCTGGAGGCAGGTGAAAGGCAACGATACATTGGTGTCTCTCTTCCTCTCTGCCTCTCTCCCTTCTGCTCTCTAAAACTAATAAGTAAAAATCTTTTAAAAAAAGAAAAGAAGAGAGATCATTTGATTTCCCACTGGCGTGAGCTATTTCCTTTGAACTAAGGAAAGTAGAGCAATATTTTTCTTGGGATATAGCTTAAGAGCCAATGAACTGCTTATTAGCTGTGAAGATGCAGCTTTAATGCATAGACAGAGAATAAGTGCTCCTCTCAGGGTGATTTGAGAGTTAAATGTTCCGAATTTCATCTCAAAGGCAAAGTTAAGTTATGCCACCTCAGGGTTTGCCCCGCTGGGTCCCACTCTTAGCCTTCATTGCTGAAAATTTTGCCCTCTTTGCTCTGGGCTTGGTGAACTGTTTTTTTAATGGTTATAAAGCAAACGTGGTGGTTGAGAATAGGTTGCCTTAGCCTTGCTTCAGAGTCTGTGTGTCCACAGTTGTTATTAATCAGAAGCATAATTATATTAGGAGCAAGGAAAAGAAATCATTTATTGTGGCAGGCCTGGATGAGACAGCTCCAATTCATGTGACTGTAAACCTACCAGCTGAGTCAAATCATTGTTGCCAGCGATCATTTCAGGTTAACCTGGAGGCGAAACAGAGACCTGTCAACACCATCATCAGTTAGGAAGACAGTATCTTTTTCCTACTTACTGGCGTAACGAACAGTGAAAATGTCTCCTGCGGGTGTTCCGAGAGACTATTTCCACGTTGTATGCAAGGATGACCATGTGGGCATATCACAAATAAAAAGAATGATAAATAATACAAGAGGCAACCCATAGCAGAAAAACAAGTATCCTTTGGCTTTACGTCTGACCTTGTGCCCTCTTAACCCGGGGGTCACCAGTGGTCTGACCAGGCGCCCTCATTGTGTGCAGAGCTTGGAGATTGCTTAGCGCAACCACAGTAAGGAACACTGGGCCCGTGCCAGCCGGCACAATTTAAATATTTAGAGGGTCCCATTGGCAGTAAGCTGTTTCAAGAGTCTTCTGTTTATAGTCATTCACTGAAGTAAATGTTTCCTATTATACAGACAGTGTGGGGTGGGTTCCTGAACTTCACTGCCTGGCTAGAGGAACATGAAGAATGTAAATTTCTGGCAGCTGTTGAACTTTTTTTCAATACCCAGCCAACCTGCCGCATCTTTCTGCTATGACTGTTGCCCCCTGGCAGGTCCCATGTGGTGCTGGCTTTTTTCGAGCTAAGGCTCATGACTGTGGGTGTTGCCACCTAAAATACCTTTGACAGCTTGCTTGGATTTCTAGGCCATGATCATGCTTGGAAGAACCACACTGACTTTGATCAGATAACCTTTGGGTCCCAATAGCTTCCCTGGGTCAGTTTCACTTTCACTGGACCAAGAGATCTTTTCATAGCGGAAGCATTTCTGACAATCACCAAGGGTGACAAAACACCCACATATTTTGACTGATGTTAACTAATAAACATTTGCCCTTCATTGTAATGTCGATTGCCTCAGGTTCTCCACCATCATACTAATGTTTATGTCAATATTGATTCCGCTCTTGGGCAGACTCTAAGACTCCTTTCCTTTATTTGATTTAACATCCTGCTCTCTGGTAAAAGGGAATCTCATTTTTCTTTACCTGGCATGGGCAATGATCAATCACAGCATAGCCAAGTAGGTTTCTGTGACTTTGACCTCTTGGCATAGGTATGATGATCACAGCACACTGGTATAAAGTAGCCACTCAAATGCGTGGTGTCTGAGTGAATGATGGAATGGATAGGGCCCATATTTTCAGAAAATAAGATATTAAACTGGACTATGGAAAAGAATGGCTTCTCTGAACAGCAGGGTGAAGATTATGCCTATGGGACTGCATTTTCTCCCCGTGTCTTTCCCAAACTTACCATCCTAAGATGCTCTTTTCATGTCTTACATTATGGTTTTTGTTTTCTGTACCATTTACCTACTTTATGAAATCGCATTTTCAAGACTTCGTGTATGTCAATTAATATGTGCCAATTTAATAAGAATTATTGTTTTCTATTGTTGCTACAACAAATAAGCACAAACTTTGTGGTTTAAAAACACCACCATTAATCATCTCACAGTCCGATAGGTCAGAAGTCACGGTGGACTTGAATGGGCCCTCTACTTCAGGTTTATGAACCTGAAATCAGCTAGGCTGCTTTCTCATCTGGAAAACTTGAAGAAGAATCTTCTTGAAGGTCATTCAAGTTGTTGGTAGAGTTCAGTTCCTTTGGGTTGTAGGACTGCTGTCCTTGCTTCCTCTGTGGCCATCAACCAAGGTCACCCTCTGCTCCTGGAGGCCACGTATATTCCTTCATTTTCAAACCTGCAAGCAACATTGGAATACCTTCTCATGCTTTAAATCTCTCTGACTTTCCACTCATTCATATGGCAGAAACTTCTCTGCTAAAGGGAATTTTAAAGGGAATTTCCTTTTCTTAAGCCAACTGATAAGTAATGTTAACGCCATTGGCTAAATCCTTTTTTGCCCTGCAATGTAGCCCAGTCACCAGGGAGTGGAATCAGGGGGTCCATCTTGGAATTAGGATTTTGCATATTCCAGGAGGTGAGGGCCAGTAAATACCTGGTTATCTCTGCATAGAAGTTCTTTCTTTTTAACTCACTGGCAGTGGTGTGAGTTGTCTCTTTGTTTACAACATCACAACTAACATGGTCTTTGCTTTCAGAGCCCAAAAAGAGGCTCTGAATTACACACAGAAGTTGCTCAAGGGTCCCCGGTGACATTTCAGGTCTTGGCCCTGTGGTGGAAATATAATTTTGAAAATATAATTTTGAGGTGCCTTAATGAAGACTGAGGTTTCATGCACATTTTCCATGAGGCCAACCTTATAATTTTCTGTCTTTGCCTTAAGTACTGCTGAGATTACACAGTTCCTCTGAAAAATACAGGCTAGACAGCCTTCCGGTGCACTTTGCTCTCCCCGATCTCCTCTGGCTTTGAGAATTGGAGGGTATTTTTCCTGAGCTCTTTAGCAAATTCTTCTGCATTCAGCTGGCATGAGCCGCCTTCTGCATACACCACCACTTCCATTTGTCCAGCCTGGGACGTCATGCTGCGTGCCTTTACTTGGCGACATAAACACCTTTAGTAGCAAGAATGAAGGTGGCTTCATCAAGTAGAAAATCTCATTTTATAAGTCAGGACCAGGAAACTTAGGGGATCTGACTGCACCTTCTCTCTGCTCCAATGATTTTCTCATGCTGCTGCCAAACGGTTCTTGCAAAATCCCATTTACATCAGTTCCCCTCCCAGGCTCCTCCATGGCTCTCTGCTGACTGCAAATCAGCTCCAAGCCTTCTGGCCAAATGCACTTCTCCCTGTTTCCTAGATTAAAGCTTCCGCTATAGACAGGCTATATCTCAAAGTTTTCTTTCATGTACTATTCTGGATATGTCATATAGCTTAGCATCGCCCATCATATGTTGCATTATTCAGACTTTGCATATTTGATCCTTCTCTGCAAGACCTAAAAGCATAGTGACCATGTCTTACCTCTCCTTATGACTATGGGGTTTGCATAAACCTACCATATGGCAAATGTTGGTAAACTTACTTGAAATCATCAAAAGTTTATTTAAGAAATATTGAGTCCCTGGTCCAGTCCCTGCTATGTTCCAATGCTGTGCTAAAAGCAGAAAGTTGCAAACAAATTGACTATGACCTTGGCCTTGAGAAGGTCCTGGGTGCTGGAGGATGACATGGATTAGATAATTCTATGCGTGTGAGTTACGTGCACAGAGATCAGAGCACCTGATTCCACCTGGTGGGCTGGGGGAAGGCTGGGGAAGCTCCTTGGAGGAGGTGATGTCCGGCTGGTGTCAGGATGATAGGTCATTCACAGAGTGACTGTCAGAGCTAGAAGGGAGGACAAAAGAGCCATTCCTGGACAAGTACACGATGTGTGTAAGGGTGTGGCATGGTCAAGGTAATGTACAAAATGTATTAGGGTGTTTCCAGCACCTGGCTATTGTAAATAGTGCCGCTATGAACATAGGTGTGCATAGGTTCTTATGAATTGGTGTCTCAGGATTCTTTGGGTATAGTCCAAGTAGTGGAATTGCTGGATCAAAAGGCAGCCTAAGTGCCCATCGGTGGATGATTGGATCAAAAAACTTTGGTACATTTACACAATGGAATTCTATATGGCAGAAAGAAAGAAGGAACTTGTACCCTTTGCAACAACATGGATGGAACTGGAGAATATTATGCTTAGTGAAATAAGCCAGTCAGTGAAGGACAGGTATCATATGTTCTCACCCATTACGGGACAA
>PVIW01001476.1:0-196756 GCA_004026585.1 Noctilio leporinus | reverse complement strand
GAGGGGAGGCAGAGGCAAAGGAGGGGAGCAGCTTAGACAAGAACCTAGTATAAAGGAACCATGGACATGGACAACAGGTGGGATTGACTTTGGGGGGAAAGGGTGGGTGGGGAGGGGGACAGAGGGGAGCAAAAAAGGGATGGATGTAATACAACAAAAATAAAATTAAAAGAAAAAAAAAAAGTGGGGAAAAAAAAAATGTATTAGGGCCTGAGAGTCAGGAGCAGGATTACAAAATGCCTCAAATGCCTTGAGCTTTGTCCAGTAGACAGTGAGTGGCCAGGAAAGAGTTTTCAGGAACGAACATGATGAGATTAGTATTTTATCTTACTGTTTTGTGTTCGTTCCCACAAGCCATAGGAAGACAAGAAATTGCCCGAGTCTCCTACTGGCCAGGCAGCCTGTGGAGGCATGCGTGCTTCCTGGTGTCCCTGCAGCCTGTCCTATGAAGGGTAGACTACAGTAGATGGAAGCAGCAGAGGGCAGGGCTGGTGTCATGACTGGTCCTGCTTTGTCCCCACCTGTCTTCAGGCTGCACCGCTGCCTGGACCTCTGCTCCCTCACTCCATCCCTTGGTCCCACAGAACCCTCTGCTTGGACCCACCTCACAGCTTCTGTGCCAACTGCTCCTTACCCTCCTCCCTCCTGCCTCCCGTGGCGTCAGCTAATCCTGTTTCTGCTTGAAAGTCCTCATGTTCCCCCAAAGTGCATTTGGGGAACAAGTGATGGATTCAGTCACTTGATCCCTGGCTCTGTCCTTTCAACATCAGGATTTATTGATTCTTGAAAAAACTCAGAGATATATTTGTTATGTCTTATTTCCTTCCATGCCAATCTTTGTGTTCGAAAGAAGCAACTGGGGAGCTAAGAATCCAGCTCTGGAAATTCAGGGAAGGACAAGAAACATCTAGTTCTCAGCCTTCCCTTGCATACCCAAGTGTCAGGGGTGGGTGCTTCGTAATGACCTGTGCCTGGTCCTGAATGGAGAACTCAGTGAGCAGATTATCAACACAAAATAGAACTAGAGAGGATAAGAGGATGGAGAGCAAGGTGATGGAAGGAGGGGAACTCAAAGGACATACTTTCATGAAATCTTTTCAGAGCTTCCCCATCCTTTGTCCCTTTGAGGTTCTACTTTTCATGAGCTAAGAAACTACTTAACAGAGATGTTTATTTTTATAGAAAGCAAAACAACCTTTCACCTCTGAACAGTCCTGTTAAACAAGGAAAAATGGGGGCAATGGATAAAGGTTTTGAATCAAAAAAGCCTTATAGCTGTCATGACAAATAGAAAATGTTCCCGGTGTGGGTGTCTGTCACATTGTCACATGGACTCGTGCTCATCCTGGACTTGAACTTGCACTTTTGTTTTGGTTTCTGATTTACAATAACTTGAAAGAATAGCAGAAGTAGGTTGCTTTCTATAAACTTTTCATAAACTTCTTTTTGTTATTTTCAGTTTTCCTCCTTTTATATTTTAACAAGATGTTTCCATGGGCACTTGATATTGCCAACAATTTCACCCTGGAAATGGAACATTGCTTTGTTTAACTGATGTTCTAAAGGCATTTTTATTTAAACTACCCTCACCTCAGCCTTTTTGCTGACTTTTCTCATTCTTCTCTGCAAGGTGATTTTTTTTTTCTTTGTGGCTAAATGGGGGAAGGAGAGTAAAATTTTATTGTGACCTGGTATTAGTGTGCATTCAAGTTGGCAGCCGGCCGATAATAATGGATTTTTAAGTTTTACCTCCTTAGAAAAACAAGTTTAGCATTACCACATTTCATATGCCATATGGCTAGGGCTACTTGATGGGATTTATAGCTATTTTGCCTTTGAAAACCCTAACATTGTGTCCATAGTGGTCATAGGGTATGTCCCTCCATCTGTGTTATCTTCATGTTACATATGACAACTCCTTCTCTCCACCTTATGCTTTGAAGAGCAAGATCTAAGGCTGTCTGGGGACTTGGTTGCACTCAGCATGGTACTCTGTGTCAAGTAGGTACCGAGCAATATACTGCTTTGAGGAATTCATAAATGTGTTTTCCCAGAATTGCAAATACATAGTACGCAATTACAGCAGAGGAGAAGCTGGCTTATGGGAGAAGGGAGTTACCATATGTCTTAGATACAGAAAGTGGGAGGGGTGGCAGAGAAATCAGGGCAAGGGGTAAGTATCTGATAGGTCCTTTGGGAGAGAGGAAGGAAAGGTGTGTACATCTTGGAGATACACACTTGTGACATGAAAGTCTCAGGAGTCACAAGAAGATGATTTCCTTGACAAAGAAGTTTTAGGTGATGAAGAAAAATGGGGAAGAGGATGAAGAAGATACAGACACAGCCTCAGAGAGTACCCACAGTGGGGAGAATCAAAGGCAGAATAAGAGAGAAGGTTCGGAGAGGTGGGAAGGAACAGGAGGAGGGTGTCTGGTGTGCAAACAAGAAACAGAGTTTCAGGAAGGGCAGCAAAGTGGTCCCAGGGGTTAAATGGGAAACATGATTTGGGATTTGGCATTGGGAAAGTTGTTGAGGATCAGGGAGAAGAGTCAAAGGATTTTCGGAAGCAGAAGGCACGCCTGGGAGGATTAAGATGTGGTTAGGTGCTGAGGAAACAGCTGTGGTTCTCAGACTTGACTTCAGACTCATCTTGGAAGCCTGTGAAAAATACAGGTTCCTGGGATTTGCTCAAAGACTCTTTGCTTCCACTGGTGTGGGTTAAAGAAACCACATTACTTTTTTGTTATATTAATTAACTCATTTTCATGAAATGTATTGGTGTGAATAAAATTAAATAGGTTTCAAGTGTAGGATTCAATATTTTACCCATATATTGCACTGTGTGCTTACCACCCCAAGTCAAATCTTCTGAAGCTGCATTTTTGTCTAAGCATCCCTCCTGACTCTGGAGATGGCAGGTGGTCCGCAGACCCCCTTTTTGAGCAGTGCTACGTACAGCAGGGGCAGCCCGTGGATGCCACTGCCTCTGAAGTGAGGCAGGGAGAGGAAGGCAGGAAACAAAGTGGTGGGTAGAAGTCACTGCCAGGGGATGCGAAGATGCCACCCCCACTCCTTACCCCAACCGGGAGCAAAGCTTTCTGATTTGAACACAAACCGGGACACCCGGGGAGGCAGGGACAAGTGGGAGCCCTTGAGATACTTGTCAGGAACAGGGAAGGACTGAGGGGTCGAGTTGACCTTTGGTGAGGCTTGGGGCCCAGCTTGCATGACAGTGATGGAGAAGGGAGACAAGGCAAGAATGAACAGTGACCCGTTTCTGTGACTCTTGCCTCTGCCGCATTTCCTCTGCATACAGCAGGCAATCAGCATTGCTTCTTTGTACATTTTGCACACCCCTGGGGCTGTCTTGATTGCAGATGTGATTCAGGCCACTTTATTTAGAGTATCACTGTATTTCCACTGCAAAATTCAAACATTTAAAACGCTGCAATTCTTCCACGGAAGCAATCCATCAGTGGTAGGCATGACAGAGGGGAGGTAAAAAATATGAAAGTGACCAAAAATTATACTAATCTATTTTGCTTGAATACTAATACAGATTACGTCTCTCAGTACGTAGGTATTACATAATTATAAACTCTACCCTTAGCTACATGTGCAGAAAATGTTAAAAAAAATAAGCAAATAATGGTTAAAATAATTTTGTTCCTATTTTTTCCCTGAGATTTCTTCAACTGTAAGCTTAAATCACCGTGAATTCTCAGTATATTCTCAGAATATATTCTCAGTATATTCTAAGTATATTTCAGTATATTCAGGCTACTTATTGGTCATTTATAGAAAATAGAATTGTTATATTTTTTCATAATTGATTTACGTAGTGTAGCATCCAAATTATATTTCTAAAAGCTAGTTGATATCCAGGACATAGACTAGGCTAATCAAGTCACTTGTATCCTAACTAATTAAATACAGGAAAATGCCTTCTAATCTTTTGGGTCTATTTAGGCTTACTTAACTGAAGAAATATGAAAAATCATGTATTTAATGTAGAAATTATCATCTAAATTTATTAGTTTTCTGCAAATGTATATTAACTTTACTAATAACTACTGCTGCATTTTTAAGAAAGATTTTATTTATTATTTTTAGAGAGAAGGGCAGGGAGGGAGGAAGAAAGGAGAGAAACATCGATGTATGGTGGCCTTTCACTTGCCTCCAGCTATGGACCTGGCTGGATACCAGGCTTGCAACCTGTGCATGTGCCCTGACTGGGAATTGAACTGGCGACCCTTGTGCTTATAGGATGGTGCTCAATCTGCTAAGCCACACCAGCCAGGGCCAACAAACACTACTGCATTAAAAATAAGCCATTATGCAATGCCCCCATGGTCACTGGTTTTGTGCTGACTGCTTCTCATCCTCTCTTCCTTTCCTCCTTTCTTCTCTTTTCTGGATTTGTACTTGTCTCCAATTTTAAGCCCATCTGATCACCACTATTTCACCCTTCCTTTGCTATGATTTCTTTTCTAAGAGATCCCTTGAAGTGCACCTTACTCTGTATTTTCAGGAAGGGGTCTGTGTCCCAGAAAGCCTAGAAAATGAGTAGCTGTTGATGAAAAATCAAATGATCTTAAACATCATTAACTGAATAGACTGCATTTGCTGAAGCTTCTTGTGCTGCTTTTTGTTTGTTTGTTTGTTTGTTTTATAAACCGCTCTTACCATCATATTTGTCTTTTTAAAGCCCTATAAGCTATAAATGTAAATCTTAGTTTGTCAGCCTGTGGCCATTGATTTACGCTTTAATGATTTCTTTGTAGGAGGAGACTTAACAACAACACATTTAACTTGGTTGATGCAGGGAGTTCCCATGGCCTCACAAAGGGGACATGTGCTCTCTTACAATAGCGCCTACATGACATTGTTTCATGTACTCACACATACTGATTCCCCTAGGGTGCTTGCAGCCTCTGAAATAAGAAAATAAGGTGGTTTTTATATAAACTTATTTTCTTTCAGTTTTATTCTCAATAGTCAGTGTCTTTAAGAACACAAATGTATAGCTTCCTTCAACATTGCCTTACATGATAAAAATCTATTCACCAACTCAGGGCAAGTGATGTTAACTTGAATTTTACTTAAACCCAGCAGAGGTGTGTTTGGATCCACCATAGTGTTTGTTGATGTCTTTAAAAAGGTGGGATTCTGGTTCTTCTGGACTCCAAATATCCCAACTTCCCACTGGACACTGACACGTTGGGACAGGGCCAGTCCTCTGCCACCTGTAGGCGGCAAGTGGGCAAGTGGTAATTTTATTTGTGCCGGGATTGTATTGGTGTTGTGAGACTTGCTTACTCCAAACTCCAGCCATATGGAGGAGGGCTATGCACGGACCCACAGTCTAATCCTCCCACTTACTGATGAAGCATCATTTTTATCATAAATTGTCTTTTAAACCACCTAGAGTTATTTAGTCAAATGGCAGCTGAAAGATGGCAGCAGTTACCCAGTTTGTAACAATCACCCCATTTGAGGGCCTGTAATGGGGTGTCAGTACCTTGCCAAGTACTGCTGTCATATTGCACTACGGTGGTAGAGAAAACTTTTAGGCTTGGATTCCAGTTTTGAAAGTGCTCTGAAACCTTTCAGAAGCTCCTTATTTTCCCAGCACATCTTTTTGCATCCTGTTCTGTCCTTTGCCACCTGATTTCACTCCTGCCTCTGGGCAGGAAGTGCGTAAGAAGCCGACACTAAGCTTGACAAGTTCATGAGTTTGGAAACAGCCAACGCCAAACTACTAAATTCATGAGAAGACCTGTCGTCAGTGTGGCAACTTGAAAGGCCCTGCTGAAACGTCAGTGCACCTCAAAGTCTGATGCGAGATTGGAGCCCACATTTATGGGTCTGTACAAAGTTTGTTGACATCCAGATACTAAAATGGTAATAGTCATAGTAGTTTATTTCTGGGAAAATAAGGAGCTTCTAAAAGGTATTGGAGCACTTTCAAAACTTGTAAGACTCCTTAAGACTCCCATTTCTATTTATATGTCATTTTCCCTTAGCCTGTTATTGTTTATGGACTTGTAAAAGAATATAAATATGTTTGATTCATAAAAGAAATAGAGAGTTGGCATTATTTGAGTCCTTGGTGTTCCTAGTGCTGCATTGAGGCACTCAGTCCTAATTGTGTCCTTGAAAATGCCAATCCTGCTGACAAGAGAATAATGTAACGGTTCTTTGTATAGACTTGTAAATGATGACATAGGGCTCAAAGCTATAGAGAGTGACCCTGATCATTTGCAAACATCAAACATTTCAGTATTATGGCTATAACAGAAATCAAATTACTTTTGCAAGAAGGGTGTGGTAAATGTTTCCATCCACTGGAGAATGATGTTCAAGAATAAAACAGGGCCTTCCTATTATGGGCCATCATTTATTCTTCACAATCAGTTCCTGTAGAGTTTGAGGAACCCCTCTAGAGAGGTTTGTGGGTGTTAAGGGGCCTAACATGGGTGGTTAAGGCAAATCACACTTGATATAAGACCGTGATTTTCTAACAGTGTGGCTGTGGTGAAACTTGCCTTTTGGTTACTTAATGGAGAAGGGATTCTTGTTTAATATTCAGGAAGGAATCCTTAGTATACATGTGTGCCCACATAAAAATTTGCTCTTTTTCCAATGTCTGTCTCTGAAGGACCAGAGGATCAGGAATGGAGAATTCTGAGTATGTTCAAATCCAACTGAAGTGTCATCATATTTTTGTAAAAAGGGCACAGCATAATGAAGCAGTCACTGTACCTCTGACTCTAGCCATCATACCAAAGCCACTTCTACTTTGCCAGTGTTTTAGAGCATTCTTTTAAATATACAAAGAAGAATGGTTTTCAAGTAGTGACTCTTCTAAACCCTTGGTTAGCTCCTGTGTATTTTTCAAATTTCAACTCATGTGTTACCCGCTCTGAGTGGCTTCCTGTGACCTTTTCAGTCCCACTTGAACAATTCCCCTGTCACATGACACGTGGCAGATTGAACTGGAGTTCCCCTGTCTTTCTGAGAGAACACTAGGTCACTGCAGGCAGGGACTGCTTAATTTTTGCACCCTCATCACCTAGATAATGTGTGACAGATTTAGGCATTTGATGAATGAATGAATGAACAAATGAATGGATAGAATGTTGGATTCTGCTGTATACCAGCTCCCATTGTGCTCACTTTGATAATTTATTTATAATAATGTGGGTTTTTTTGGTGTGTGTGTGGTTTAAAACATAGTTTTATGTGCTTATTTTCCTTCTGCTACAGTGGAGTTAAAAGGTAGTACACTTGCTTGTGAACCACATGGATATCCTAGGGTTACATGAAAAAATGCAAATGATGCCGTTTCTGTACACATGAAATATTTTAGTTGGGGCCTATACTTACATTAATAGCGTACTGTCAAACATATAAATTACTTTCATCAACCATGCGACCCCTGACGCGGAATTCTTAGAAATGTGTTGGAAGAGATTATAAAGTGGTCAAGAAGGTACCTGCAGCCTGCTGAATTGAACAGCCAGGATAATACCTTTACGTAACTCTATGATTTTTCTAACTTTGGCTGTTTTTTCTTTTCTTTTTTTTTTAAATCTCAAAAGGTCCTTGTGTAGCCTTAGTTTACAAAGAAATAAAATGAAAAGAATAATTTCTCAAGAGGATATTACAACCTCAATACACTTTGGAAAAGTCTCCTTATGGTTTTCATCCTTTTAATTTAAAAATTGTTATGCACGCGTATGTCTGTGTATGCGATGCACGTGTGTGTTTGCATGTTGCTCAGCTGGAGGTATAAAGTGAGGAAGGATTTAAGAAATTGTAACACATATGGAGTTAATATTCCTTACGATGTCAGATAACCACCAGCACAGAACAAAGCCAGCCATTTCCACTTTTTACAGGATATTTGTATAAGATCTCATTGGTCACAAAAGGGAGAAAAATAGTCACCAACATTACCAGTCATGCATGTTATATTTACTCTGCTTCAAAAAAACTGTTTGTTTTATTTTTACTGACTCACCTAAACACTATTCTAGGACTTAATGCTGTTTGTCACAGGAAGGGAACTCTAGAATCCTGGATCCTTGCTGGCAGTCCAAAGATTTCCCCTCAGGGTACTCAAATGCATGGCTTCGATTGAAACCAGTTTCTGAAAGTCCCAGGGACTTAGCACCCGGCCAAGGTCTTTCTTTCTGAGCACCCTGAGGAATGCGCTGTTCACCTGTGCAAGCTGTTAACTGAAAGACAGACTATGGCTCTGGGGCCAGTGATTGGCGTCTGGAACCTGGCTCCGTTCAAAGGCTGCTCTAGGCTCATTGCCTTTCACAGCGTCCATAGTTACCATCTGTTCACCGCGGGGGACTGCCATCACTTTCCCTGACCCCTGCGCATTTCTGCCGTGCTGCCTTTGCGAAGTCTCCATTATCCTATGGGCTGACTTTGCCATCAGCATCTGAGTAAAGGAAGTTCTATTTCTCTTCAACTATGCTTGTAATCCAAAAAGCAGATGATTAGGGTAGAAGGTTCTCGTCTGGTTATGACCCAGGACTTTCTAAAATGTCTCTTCATTAAAGTGAGAATGGCCACAGTCTAAATTTGTTTTTAAAGATTTTATTTAGCTATCTATTTTTAGAGAGAGGGGAAGGGAGGGAGAAAGAGAGGGAGAGAGACATCAATGTATGGTTGCCTTTCACCTGCCTCCAGCCATGGACCTGGCTGGAGACCTGGCTTGCAACCTGGTTATGTGCTGACTGGGGAACTGAACCAGTGCCCTTTGGGTTCACAGGCCAGTGTTCAATCCACCAAGCCACACCAGCCAGGGTAAATAATTTTAAACCATTAAAGGTAGTGAGCAGTTGCAGTGTGGCTTTAAAAACACCCCAAAATAAGCTGTTCCCCTCCCCCTCTTTCTGACAGGCAACTTGTCTTTGCCAAAAACTGGAGAATTTACAGATTTAAAAAATGAATCTTGAGACATTTTATTACATCTTGAGGAAGTGGAAAGGAAGTGCAATGCTTACTGCCATTCAAAAGAGTTTCTTGCAAAGCACGGTCATTTGCGAGCATCCCAGGACGTCACCCTGTTCTCTCTCTAACTTGGCTAGGAGTATAGGAAGTCTGCTTGTCCAAACCTGAATTCATCGTTTCTCTTCCTAAATTGTTCTTTCTTTTTTTTTGCAAGTAGTACTGCCTCCCACTCAGCCAAGTGCTGGAGAGGACATCTCTCCCTATGTCACCATCCCCAAGATCAACACATCTAGTTGATCATGGATCAGCTTGATTTTACTGCCCACCTACTTCTCATCCTCACTTACCTAATTCTTATCACTGCTGCCTTCTACTCTCACTACTTCAACAGCTTCCTACCCTGTGCGCCACCAACCTCCCAGTCCACTCACCCCTTTGCAATCAGCAGGGTGCTCCTCAAATAAAAGGGTCCATTGATGCTCTTTTCCTGCTTGAAACTCCTGTGTGGCTGAACCACAGAGCTCAGGCTAGACTGCAAACCTCTTCGTGGAACTTCTGCACTGATTTCTTCTCCAGTCTCAACATGTTCTTTCACCCCTTTCAGTGCTTTCAGGTCTCACCTTTGATCTCCTCCTCTAGGTGCCATCCAGTTCCCCTCAGTTTGGGTTCAGAGTCCTGCTCTGGGCCCCGTGGCCTCAGCGTCTCCCCAAACACGGCAGCTAGTGCACTAATGGTGAGTGTAGGTTTGTGTCTCTGTGTCATGCACTAGGCTATAAACTCCATGAAACTAGGGACTCTGCTTCCTGTTACATTCCTGGCACCTGAGAAAATGCCTGCTGCTTAGTAGTTAGTTACTCAGGAAATACCTGTTGAATAAAGGAAGCTTCAACAGATTTTATAGTTGGTTTATTGAATTTTAGTTGCTGGTATCCCCCATGTGAAGGGAAGACATTTTGGTCCTTGTATAGCGAACTTGCTAGCTAGGACTATTTGATTTGATTTAGTGTTCATTTCTGAAGTCCTTTAGCACGGTTGGCTATATAAAGCACACCGGAATTAGATTCAGAAAATGCTTGGGTTCAAGCCCTAGTGACATTCGTTAGACTGTGGGACAGGACACGTCAACTGACGTCTCTGAGACTCAGTTTTCTCCTTCATTAAATGAAGGTGATAATGATCCTAAAATTTACATGTGTTCTCAAATCTGAGAATACCTAACCTCGTGCCTAGAACAAAGTAGGTAGTCAATAAATGTTAGTCACATGTACCATAATGAATGTAAGCTAAGAAATACATTTCATGTTAGTCAAGATGTTTTAGTATTTAGTACATGAATTCAAGTCACTGTGTGGCATAATTTACCAATCCTCTCTTAAATGTACTAGTTTTCATTTTAAAACTAGTAATATAACTTTGATCAGCTTAACTAAACACACATGCTTGTACACGTGTGCACACACACCCACACACCCACACACACAGCCCCACATTTTCTTATCTGTTTCTTACCCATTTTCTCATTTTTCATCCATTTCTCCTTTTTTATCTTCTCCTATAGAAAATGCACAGTTTAGCCTCAAGGAGAGAAATAACTCTGCTCTAAGTTAGCTTTGTTTTCTCTTGTTTTGAGCTGAGGAATTTTGAAAATAACTTAAATTTATATTTAAACACTATATTGACACTGAAGAAAGACATTAGTTTTATTACTCTACAGGTAATTTCACATGTATTTTCTCTTTATAAAACTATTTATCACACTTCTTGTTTTTTGGACTACATCACCTTCCATGGATTTTTGAAGCAGGTGGTAATAGAGCTGCTCTGTAGCTGTAGTTCATGGTTGACAGATATATCAATGTAAGAAAGATCTGTCATATGGACCTGATCCCATCAATGACAGGAGAAACACATTCAGTCTCCACCCTCATCAAGCTCCCCCGTTTTTAAGGAAAAACCCCCAACTTACTCTCAACTTCATTAACTTAATACATAGAATCAAAGGCACATCTTTAGAGTTGGCTTTCTTCTCAAGCATCTTTGAAGGCACAGGGACACTAAGGTTGAAAAAAGATAAGTGGCTGACAAAGAGCCATCATTCTAAGTAGACCGATGATGCCCTGCGTAGCTCTATTTCCATATTAACTGAATTTATTCTTTCAACAGATATTTTTTTTCAATAGATGTTTTTTGAATGCTTACTATGCACCACACATTGTTCCAGTACTGGTGATACTGCATAAAGAAAAGAGACAATGCACCTGCCCTCATGTAACTTATACTCTAATTAGAGGAGGCACAAAATAAAGAAGTAAATAAACTTATGTCAAAATTAAATAAAATAAAAATGCACCCATGAGACCTGCCAAAAGAACTCTGAAAGGTATGTCAGCAAGAGCATCTGTCAGATGGTCATCTTCCCAGTATATATAGTTTACAAAGTTGAACGTTTGTTTAACCAGAAGCCAACCCTTTCCTCCACTTTAACAGTTGCCTATAATTAGTATTGATACCACTTCTCTGCTGGAAAACAACCAGTTAATGCCAGAAACCAAAACAAATCAAGAGAGAGTTTCTGCTGTGAACTTTCGGAATGTGGTATTTTCCACTAAAGGAGTAGAGTACTTTAAAAGCAGTGGGTAAAGATGCTGGATGTGATTTTGTTGATTTCCTAGGGAGACATTCATTCAACAGTAGTCTGTTGTGTATTCAACCCGGGATGATGTAATGGAGAGGACTGGGAAATAGTTCTCTAGTATTCAGGTGCCCATGCGAAGAAGGAGCCCTGACAAGCTCATGGAGATTGTATTTATTCTGCCACCTCTTTACCAAGTGACACACAGCCGTTCACCAAGGTGTAATTGACCTTGCTCGTTGTATCTGCTTCAACAAATGCAGGGAGAAAGACCCTGCATTTCCAGTCACCTTTTAACTCTTTTGTAAACATGCAGGTCAGCAAACTATCACTGTCCCATTTCCAATGCATTTTGAATACTAATTAAAAGTACCTTCTGCTCCTATCCAGTTCTCAAGAATGTGTGTAGCAATGGCTCTGATCACTCTCTGTGCAGTGATTATTTTGAAAAGAGCATTCTATGTGCGTCTTTACAACCTCTCTTTGGAAAATTACAATAAAGGCCCACAGATAGTTCTTCAGGCTGACCAATTCTACCAACTAGCCAAATCAGCAATACCATTTTAACCAATTGTCATTTTAACCAGACTCATTCATGAGTGACAGTGACAACTAATGCTTAAGTATTTTACTCTCTAAGTTCTGATTTTTTCATTCTGATTTTCTTGTGATCTTGAAGCTTGTTCTTATTCAGATTTAACTCTGTTCTCAGTATTTTGCTTTATTTAGAGGAAGCAAAAAGCAGCAGCCTGTATGCAGGAGGAAGGGACCCCAGGCAGAACCAAGGCTAAAAAAAATGAGTATTTGTATTAACTTTTGGGCTCTTTGGGTTTGTACTTGTTTGTTAGCTTCTGGTGTTGCCACAGTGGTATTTGGCCCAACTTGAGGTTGGCAGAAATAATCATTTCTGCCTGTTACTTTAGAGTTGTGTAGGTGACTATTTATTTGGAAAAACATCTTGGAAAAACACTGTGTCCAGTAAGGCCAGTAATCCTTCAGCTGAACAGACTACTTTGTGTCTTCTTCCTGCAAATGAAGGAACAGCTACTCTTTGCCACATAGACAGCAGGCAATTCTGTCTTTCTTTTGTTCCCTTCAGGTAATGAGCATTCAGGCAATAAGGGTCTCTAGTATTAGAATATATTAGAAGATGGATCACTGGGGACACTGATGTGAATTCATTTTAATCAGGCTGGCAATGCAATTTATTAGCCTGGAAATTGATTTTAGCAAGATGCCTATGCATATCTTTTGACTATCAGATTGCATGTTGGTTTTACCAGGAAAGGGGGAAAAAAGAAGTCAATCAGATAAAAAGAATTCATTTGATTCTGGGCTGTAGTCAGAGATTGATTTTTATTTTTGGGAAAAGATTCATTTATATTATTCTAAGGCAGTATTAATGTTCTACATTTAGTCCTAATGTGCTTCATTTAACATCAGAGTCCAGTTTTCTAAAGAGGGACCAATTAATTATAGAAATTATTCCTTCTTCTCAGAGAGACATGATCAGAGGTCAAAGACATGTAGGTAGTATGTTTTAACAAAAGACAGGCTATGGCCACAACGTATGGCCACAGAGTCTAGAAAGTGCATAGTTTTCCACTGAGACACAGCCTTTTTCTTTAGGGCCGCCTGGTCCCATTTCAGTGACTTCGACCACCTCCACCAGATTAAATGCACACAAATACTACTTTCATCATTTGACTTACCCCAATCAAATTTTCCTTGGCCTCCTGTCATTGACTCCACCTAATCTGAATCCTTATCAGTCACCATATTCTTTATAATCATTTACATGTCCATTGCCACATGCTACTTTTCTCCCAACACAAACCCTGCTCCTGTCAGATGGCCTTCTGCCCACCACATGTGTAATTTCTCAGCCAAGGATCTCTCCTTTTTAACCTATTCGGCCCCTTTGTTCAAAGCTAGTTTACATCAACCTTGTTAAACGTTGTCTCTTTTGACCACCTGTTGGGGATGTGGGTTGTAAGGAACAGCTATTACGTAACCACCTGCTGTCTTGTATTGTTGGGAATCACTTCATGTTTGTCACTTTCAACTTAATTGCAAACTCTTTTGTTGATTATATCCCACACTGCCTAGCACCATTAGGAGCATATAAAACCATATGTTATGTACTTATTGGTCCTTGGTTACCAGCCTTTGGATGATTAAAACAAGAATTAAATAGAGACAGATAGAGAAATTTTTCATTTCTTAAAGTTGTTCTTAGATTCAAAGGACTTTTCCTGAATCGTAATCCTTAAACCTTATCCTAGGAGATCCTGAAACCATGGTTATGGCCCTGCCTTGGCTTTTTGTTTGGGTTTAGCCACTGGTTTCTACCTTAGGAAGAATGTATTTTAAGGGAGCAGTCACTTGTTATTTCATGATCAGAACAACTGTTCAAGGTAACTATAATCTACAAAACTACATTTTATATTACGATGGTCTAATTTGTAAGGTAGAAAGTTGACTTTGATCCCTACTGAATGGAATGATTGTGACTCTACGCAGACTGAGAGGTGTACCTAAGGCTGTGCTGTCCAGGCTTGGGGCACCTGCCATTCAGGTTGCCGCTGCCCCTGGAGTGACAGGTGCCCCAGTTCTAGTTTGGCCCATAGCAAGTCAGAATATGCAGCTTGTTTCTTCCTGCACAAAGGCGGAAATTTTTGTCTGTTTTATTCTTTTAGTGTCTCCACATGCTTGCAACAGCCTCTGACATATTTTAGATCCTAAGAAAATGTTTGATGTTTTGAATGAACAAATGTCTATTTTTCATTCTCTACTCAGTGTAACTTATTTTTGCTTTCTGAATTTACAATTTTTGAAAATTCTGTTTTGATGATGTTGAAATGAAACTACTTCCCATAATAGACAAAGCAACTCAAATAAGAACTCCAGTTTGTGACAAGCGCCCAGTCAAGAGACATAGAAATTAATATAATGTGAACCAAAATGTGGCACATGTGTATGAGGTCTGTCCCAAAAGTATTGGCCATGTAAACTTTTAATTATATTGATGTTGGTTCGATACTTTTGGGACAGATCTCATATCACACTTATATCCAGTTATATGCACACTTATATCCAGTTATATGGGTGCAGATGTTTTAACTGGTAGAAATATGTGTTCTTCTTAGAAAAGGTTATATTATATTTATGTTTACTGGTAAGTGTTCTATCAAATGTTTTTGACACAGGCTTTTATTCCTTCTTATTATAGTTGGCTAAAATATCACTTAAAATTGTTTACTGATTGATATCGTTTTCACATTAATTATTATATTTGGCATATATAAAAGAATAAACATTGTTTGAGACAAAGATGTGTTTTAGTATTAGAGTCTTTGATTGAACACAATTCCTACCATAAAGGAAACTTTTCAGATGCCTTAAAATAAAAGTTTTTGATTTCTTATACTTGGTGCACTATCAATCTCTGCCTGGCACTGGCTGCTGGCCCTATTATTGAACGTTTTTCTCCCTCGTGTCTGCTGAATGCTGGGTAGCCTCCAGGCGGTTCTCCAGCCAGTATTCTACTTTCCTGCTAGAAATGAGCATTTCCCACAGGTCAGATCAGACTATGGATAACCAAGTAAATTATTTCATGTAGCAGGCCTTCTAAAGGAGAAAGTGGCCCCTCACGCAAATATGTCTTCAAAGCAGCAAGCGCTTTATTGATCTTTGTTTGCTGAAAAAGAAACTAAGCCCAACTTCACCTAAAATGGCAATTAGGAGGGAAGGGCCTTGGTTGCAAAGTAGAAATGGCTCATTAGCCCTTTTAGAGGAGCATACACTTAATGTGGAATCTTACTACGAAACATATGGGTTGAAACAGATCTGTATTTAAAACAGAAAATTTAACTGGAGAGTTTTCTCTCGCACCCAGCAGTATAGTCCTGAATATTTGGCGTTGTAATATTGTCAAACCGCTTTAGCAAAATGACCTTTTGGAGGTAGGGGGTGAAGAGCAGGGACTGGCCAGGGTCCTGGCTACGTGGTCAGCAGTGGAATCCTGAGCTGAGATGGTGGGACTCAGCTCCCAGCCTCTGTTCCGCAGTCGAGCTGGAGTCTGGAGGATGCTGCTGACATCGCAGTGGGGCGTTTCAGCTGGGAAGCTCTGTGGCCAAGGTCTGCTGCAGGCAGGATGGGAAGGATGTAGGCCAGTGTTACAGGAGGAAAATGTTACCTCCCAACTGGCCTACAAGCAAGAGGGGGGAACCTTTGGGAGCTGGAGGAGAAGATGCCGAGTTGGAGAGCAAGCTGGGCCATGTCAGTTTGTAAAAATCATAAAGGCAGTTGCCTTCATTTTGGTTCTCTTTGAGGCTCAGTGGTGTCCTGAACGTTTATTCCCATTATCTCACTTCATTTCCTCCCTGTAACAATCCTATACCATAAGTATTAATATTTTTAGTATGTAATGAATGGACTGTTGGTGTAATTCCCCCCCTCCCCTGCTGTATTCTCAGAGTCTGGCAGAAAGTAGACACTCAAACATTTATTGTCTGAATCCTCATTTTGTAGATGAGGAAGCCAAGACTTGAGTAATTTGCCCAAGGCCTTGCTATGAAGTAGTAATGAGCCCAGCAACTTGCTATGAAGTCCATGATTCAGGGAATGATAAGGATTCAGATAGCTATCTTAGGATCCAAAAGCTGTTATATTTTGCATATTTACCTGTTTAAATGGGTTAAATTTTTCTTTCTGTTTCTTTCTTTTTAATAAAATTCTGAAGTTTGATTTTATTTCTTCCATGCAGCAGGAATAGTGGTTTGTATTTGAAATAGCCACTCAGTGGGACTAGACTTCCTGAGGTTCCCGAAATTGGGGTGATAATTGGGAGTGCACACAGAGAACCCCTAAGGGAAAATTGGAAACTCAGAAACACTAGGGTCAGACTGCTTTTTCAATTGACCCTCCTGCTAATTTCCATTCAGGCTTTTCTCTTACATTGTACGCATTGCTGGCCTGATAGCTTCTAATCTATTATGGGTAGGTAACAAGTAATTATTTTATTAATAAAAAATCTTAGGACATGCTCAAAAACTTATTATGTGAAGAACAGTGATGGAGAAACACCAATTCATAAGAACCTATGCACACCTATGTTCATAGCGGCACTATTTACAATAGCCAGGTGCTGGAAACAGCCTAAGTGCCCATCGGTGGATGATTGGATCAAACAACTTTGGTACATTTATACAATGGAATTCTATATAGCAGAAAGAAAGAAGGAACTTGTACCCTTTGCAACAACATGGATGGGACTGGAGAGTATTATGCTTAGTGAAATAAGCCAGTCAGTGAAGGACAGGTATCATATGATCTCACCCATTACAGGACAATAATGAGCAAAACTAACAACAAGCAAAACAGAACCAAGTATATGAATGAATACAAGGAATAGGCCTTCAGTGGTCAGGGGGAAAGGGGTTGGGGGGAGGGGGGAGGCAGAGGGAAAGAAAGGGAGCAGCTTAGACAAGAACCTAGTATAAAGGAACCATGGACATGGACAACAGGTGGGATTGATTTTGGTGGGGATGGGTGGGTGGGGAGGGGGACAGAGGGGAGCAAAAAGGGGATGGATGTAATACAACAACAATAAAATAAAATTAAAAAAAAAGAGCAGTGATGGGCGTTGTGATACTTAAACCAGCACTAATCTAGTGATGGAGCCCTGGCGTGTCATTAGTGGGCCCATTGTGATTTGCACCCAGCCTCACTGTGAGTTGAAGAGGGGACACTGAATGCCTAACTGGTTAATGGAAGAATAGGTATGTCTCTGAAAGTATAAGTCCAGAGGGTCCCTGGCTAGCAATGGGTTGACTTAGGAGTTTTCAACTTTACAATGGTGTGAACATGATGTGTCTTCAGCAGAAATTGCATTTCAGATTTTCAAGTTTGATTTTTTCCTGGGCTAATGCTACTACAAGGTAGCATTATTTTTTCCATGCTACCCCAAGGGTTAACAGCCCATACTTCACAGTGTACTGTGTTGCCAGTGCAGTTTGGATGTTGTGTTTTAGGCGTCTTTAAGGGAGGCCAGGTGAAGCTATGCTGTTTGGTAGGTGAGGTACCTTAAATACATTTTTTGGCCTAAGATAGTTTCACCTTATGATGGGTTTATCAGGATGTAACCCCATCATAAGTCTAGAAAAATCTTCATACTCTATGTATACACCAGTATATGCACAGCACTTACCTAGACTGGTCATGGATTCTTGGGACTTTTCCTAATCCACCATTATTTGGCTATAAATATTTGGAAAGATGGACCTTTGAAAACAAAATATTGTTAAGGACCCCTGACTCATTCAGCATAGCCTAAAACCTCTCCAGGGGTGTACAGTCTGTCTCACCTGCGAGTCGTAAATTTGTCACCATGCCAGTCCCAAGCCCTTGGGCTCTCAGCTGAGAATGGATGGACCTGAAGGAATCCTGGGACAGCCCAAGAAGGCTCCGAGATTTTCATCTGTCATGGCCCTCCTTTTGCAGTGGGGCATGGGGGAGAGGGCAAGTGAGTGGCCACTGCTCTAATGGGAGTTTTCATGCACATGGCTACCGTGCCTTTTGCACGGTTGGCTACATTTTCAGTCTCATAAGGCTTCAGAAAACGCGCATCTGTTGAGATTTACAAAATGATAACCTAAAGAATGGGAGCCTTTATTTGAGAGAATTTCTCTAGCCACAGGGTTTATTACTTTGGTTTTCTATTGTATTTTTCTCCTTCCATAATCAATATTTATAGATTTTGGCTGCAGAAGGTTAATGATACATAAATGTATGCATTCAGATATAAACATATACATATTCAGTGTGTGTGTGTGTGTGTGTGTGTGTGTGCATTTTTACTAAGATAGTGATAAGCAAAGTTGATTTTTAGAGAATTGGGTGCTTCTGGGAAAAGGCTGTTCAATATCAAGACTTCCAATGCAGCAAAATATTCCCAAAGTTATAGATGGCTTTTTCTGATCTTCCCTTCTGGTTGAATTTTAAAACAGCACAAATATAGTTGGAAAATTTCTTATGATATTCTGAGTACTCCGACGTAAATCTCAGGATTTCTATGATGTTAAACTTCAAAAAGAAATGAAAATATGCCTCTTGTGTTGTAAGCTCTTGGTTATCAGTTATCAGAACTACTGCTAACGGACCACTAGGTAACAGAGGAGTTTGAAATGCATTTGGTTGCCTATGAATGCTCATGGGTGTGTTTCTGATGTCCTGGACTTGTACTGCATTTCAAATAACTTCAGGCTACAAACTAGGACTGCCATTATCACTTGTATTAACAATCCTTGTTCCGTACATATTGGCCGACGGAGTGGGATGGGAAACGAAGTAAGATGCAGATACTGGAAGAAGATAAACAACTTTCTGCAGAGACCAAAGGGGCAAAGCGATTCAAGAGGGCACTTGCCAAAGAAGAATAAAGATTTCTGTTAAGCCTATGAAATGATTTAATCTTACTAGCAATCAAAAAAATAACAGGGTAACATTTTTCATCTGTCAAGTTGGAAAAGACATTAAAAATGATCGTTATTGTTGAAAATGTCTGGTATGTGGAGAAAGTCTCATAAGTAGATATTGGAAGTAAAAATTGGCAAAAATGTTTCTAAAAGGCAATTTAAAAATATACAGCAAGATCTTTATAAACATGCACATTCATTACTTTCACAGTTCATAATTCTATGACTTCACTATGGGCAACGCCTCTTTCTTCTTTGCATTGCTAATTCCTTTGAAAAATCTGATGAAAGCAATGACTCCCCTGGGAAAAATGCAAATGTACAATTAAATTTGTGTTGAATTTCTCTGGTCATGTGGTGACTGCCAACTTCCAAAAAGTGACAATACCTTATATTGCAGTACTAAGTTTTTCATAACACCTCAAATATTGTTACCTTAAACATGATAAAGAATTAATAAAACCTGTGAAATTCCATCGTTAATGTATATTCCATGTATACAATTACCAAAATTAAGCAGAGAGTAACATCTTATCTTTATGAAAATTGAAACTAGCACAGCATACTTTATCAATGAGCTATGCATCATAGTCATTGTTTCAGTCTCCTCACAGCTGCTGCCCCCTCTGGCCTGGTAATTGCCCCAGACAGAGTGTTCAGGACTGGTCTGTGGGTCACTGCTCTGTGCTGGCCAGCACCTTTCAGGTGCAAGTTTTGTCCATTCCCTCTTTCCAACCAGGCAGAAGTACTTGTGAGAGAATAAATGCCAGCCTAGGAGGACTCTTAAGTCTGTAAGTATTAGAGAGACCTGTCCCTTTCAGAGGGTCCTTTCCCCTGGGGCCAGGTGCAGCTTTTTGTTAATTTTTTAGGGAGTTGCAGGCTGCCCTGAGGATTGGCCACATGACTTGGGTAGACGCAAAACTTGGTGGGAAAGAGGGTTGAAATATGTTGATTGTGTTCTTTCAAAGGTGGCTCTCAAGGTAGGGAACTCTGTGACTTAGGTTGGTTAAGAGGGCTTTTTTTTTGAGTGAGGAGAAGTCATTAGATTCTCTTGTATATGGCTTCAGCTCATGTATTCACACCCAGGAAGAGACTGTCTGAGACCTGTGGAATGATGATTATTCCTAGTATGACCACCATATGTCACCTGCCACTGCAGGGCTCATCCTGTTTAGGTAGGAGTATATATCATGAGAGATCTTGGGTTTCTTTATAACCCTAATCCTAGTATGCAGACTCTATAAGTGAGTGATGGCTACACTGCCCTGTCCTCAACAACCCTGTTCAGCTCTTATAGACCCATGTCTGTCACTTATTCATGGAGTTGATCCATACATTTTTGGTCTTCCTCTTTTCTTGCTGCCTTCTGTCTTTTCCAGCACCTTAAGAATAACATCTCCTATGACTTCTGCTTTTGGAGGATAATTGGGGGTAATAGTGGTGAGTTTAATCAGTTTAGGAATAATTTTTCATTACCTAGAGCTCAAATTAGGTTTTTATTTCATATGTTTTTGAAAGAAGATGGAGGATAAATTAAGATACGTTTTTCAAGAACTTAGCCAGGTCTATTAAGAAAAACTGGGGTATATATTCTTGTGCCACAAAGTGAAGTGCATTCTCTCTCTGCCTCTCTCTGTCTCTGTCTTTCTCTCTCTGTCTCTCTGTCTCTCTCTCTGTCACACACACACACACACCCACCCTACACATTTCTAATTCAGCTATGCTAAAGTTACTTTTAGCATTCATATACAAACCTTGCAGGGAAAGAACTGTAGGAAATTGGTGGAGTGTGTATGTCTATGTATTTGACTGTTGGGAAAGTGTAGCATCTGTCCTAGCTTGTATATATGTATTTTATTGAATCCATTCAATGGAAGGAAATGCTGTTTTGCTGCTGTGTGGTGCCAGTAGGGAGGGTGGGTTCTTGGATGGAATCAATGAGGAGCTCCAACAGCATTTTTTGTCTTTAGCCCCTGGACTGAATTGCCACCAGGCAGAGAAGGAGGGACAGAGAGGGACAACATCAAGTTTGATTCAGGCTGTGTGCACTTGAGACAGACCTTCCTGTCACAAAAGGAGCCTCCTCTGCCAGCTCTGAGTTTGCACAGATTGAAGGCACATTAAATGACAGTTCAGGGTTTTGTTGCTGTTGACATGAGACACAGAGACTGTAACTGACAAAGAAGGTGGTAGGAGGTGGCTGAGAAGAGGGCGAGGGCCAGCAGGCAGGGCAGGTGTCTCGGTGTGGGCTCAAGTCATCTGCGTAGTCCCAGCCTCAGTCTAGGTCCAAAAGCAGGAGGAGACCGATGTCCCAGCTTGAAGATAGTCAGACAGCAACAGCGAATTCTCCCTTGTTCCACCTTTTAATCTTTTCAGAACCTTGGATGAGGCCAACCCACATCGGCCAGGGCAATCTGCTTTATTCAGTCTAAGCATTGAAATGTTCACCTCATCCAGAAACACCCTCAACAATGTGCCCAGGAAAATGTTGGAATAAGTACCTGGACACTCTATGGGGCAGTCAGATGCCAGCATGAAATTAACCATCACGTCACCTTCCTGGCAGAATGAAGAGGAATGAGCTGAACCAGCACCCTCTCTGTCTGTGACAGGACTTGTCGTGCCTACAGATCTATCTATGGTCCTTTGGATCCTTGGAGATCTACCCACATGTAGTATCTCAGCCTTCCAGTGAGGCTGGTGATGGAGAGGAAGTGAAAATGTGGGGAGCACACTGGAAGTCCATGGGAAGAATGGGAAGAATGGTGGGAGACCCCATTCAAAAAGTCAATAGACAACCCTGGCTGGTAGCACAGTGGTTAAGGCGCTGGCCTGCGAACCCAAAGGTTGCAGGTTCGATTCCCCAGCCAGGGCACATAACCAGGTTGCAAACCAGGTCTCCAGTCAGGTCTGTGGCTGGAGGCAGGTGAAACGCAACCATACATTGATGTCTCTCTCCCTCTCTGCCTCTCTCCCTTCCCCTCTTTCTAAAAATAATGAAATAAAATCTTTAAAAAAAAAAAAGTCAATAGACAAAGACATGTATGCCAATGCTAGTGACTTTACAGGGACAGTTTGCCCCATTACATGGAGGAAGTTCTTAAAACAGTGAAAATAAGTTCTTTTTTTAAAACAGGGGCTCTGTTTTCCTGGCCTGAGTTTGTGAGTTGTGATTTCTGTATCGCTGCTTTAACGCATAGGAGGTTCCAGGATTTAGAGGGTCAGACAGTCACCCTTCATAGGGCTTCAGAGGACACAGACTGGACATGGTCCTTGTCTTTCCTTGGGTGGCTGAACTTCCCTCTGAGGCTGTTCACAGCTCTCTAACTTACATGGCTGGGCTGCCTTTTCTGCTTACCTGGCTGATGGCTGCCTGGCGCTCTGCTGAGCTTATCAGAGGGAGTGCCCTGGACAGTAGTTGCACACTGGGCTGGGTGCTGCTTGATGAACAACCGCAGAGCTTCTTGCTGCTACTTCATCCATCAGTGCTGGGACCCTCTGCTCCAGTGCACACGCACTCCGACTAAAAATAAATGGACTTGCTCAAGTGGTCATTCATCTCAAAAACATCCTGAGTCTGCTTCATCCCTCATTCTTATTTTCCCAGCCTTCAAACAGAAGGCTTCTTTCCTCTTCTTGTAAGAATGCATTCATCAGCAGCAACTTTACCAGACGTCCTTCAAAGCCACAAGATGTAAGCCTCTAGATCTTAAGTCCTTGCTTCTGTATGTCTAAGCATTCGACATCACTCTCCTTTCTTAAATCTACTAGGAGAATCTGGTAGGATTTTTTTCACTTTGATAATTCTGGTATCTATCTAGCTCAGTAGTTAGATAGCAAAAAAAGCTATGATTCCAAGATGACTTAACTAAGAATATAAAAATATGAGGGGGCGAGTCATTAAAAATGACTTTCACATTATGCATTGGACACAAAGTAAATACAACATTTAAAGCTCTTGAGTGATTACAGATTTGATTGCTAATGGTGTTATTCCTTAGGAGCTGCTGCTTGCTTATGGAAGATAATTGAACCTGTCGTCTGTCCACTTCAATTCTTGCATATAGGTGCACCAGGACACTGAGGGTAGATTTGTCAAATATCACTAAAATAGATTGATCCAGTCAGCTTGAGGAAGTAGACTTTGATTACAAACAGGTCCTTGGCTGGGTGTCTCTTAACACTAAATTTACTCTTCAGGGTATGAACATTGTTTAGTCAACTATATGTACTCATAAGAATGTTTTAATTTTCCATTTAAGTTAGCATTGAGCTAGGGGCAAATGTAGTCATTGATCTCCTTTTTAATTAATTGGTATGAAATCATTTCAGATACAAAAATGCTGAGAAGTTATTATATAATATTTCCCTGTGTACTTCTCACCTATATATTCCCCAAGTACTTAGTTGATTTTTCATGTTCTTGCTTTTTTTCTCTTCTGCCCTCCCTCCCTCTCATGATGAGACATTAGGATTATGCTTCTGTGTTTTGGAATATAATTATTACAAACTAGTATATTCTCTTATGTGAGAATATATCCTTATATATCCTTCTGATATATCCTTATATCTGTGTCTATGTCTTCATATTTCTAAATCTCCTTATATAAGGATATTCTCTTATATAGTTACCGAATTCAGAAAATTAACATTTATACAGTACTAATATCTAATCCAGGGACCTTATTCATATTTTGACAATTGTGACCTAATGTAATGTATATCAAAAGAAAATAAAATGATGGTCCAGGATTACATGACAGGTTCTTTAACATCCCTTAATCTAGAGCAGATCCTTGTCATTTTGTTCTTTAATTTTTTGAAGGTTAATCAATACCCCTCCATTTGGGCATGTCCAACATTTCCATGATTAGGTTCAGGTGATTGACAGGGAGGTCATGGAAGTGAGGTGGTCTTTTTCACAGTGGGCACAACTCCATCACTTTGCTGTGACAGGGTCTCCTAGGGATTACTCTCCATTTGTAATTAGCAGGTATCTAATTTGCAATTAGAAGCTATATAAATACCCAGTTTCTCATCAAACATGTTAGTTTCTAGTCTTAGCATTCACTGATGTTTCTTGCCCCAACAACTATGTATGACTGTAATGTTTGCCAATAGTGGTTTCCTAGTTTTATTATCTCTTCTACCTTTATAAGAACTTTTCCTTCCATTAATATATATTTTTACCTACTTATATCAATAGTAACTCATGGACTCTTTCTTATATTGTGGGTTTTCATCATCATCATCATTGTCATCATGTATTTTGATGGTCAAATTGTCCCCAGTTTTGCCAGCAGGAACTCCTTCAAGATAACCCTCTTTTTGACAAGGTTTTGTCATTCTTTGAACACTTTGCTACTTTCCATCACAGCCTGACATATTGGAATCATCTCATACTTTTCATGTGCCAGCCTGGAACCAACTACATCTCCAAGGAGGGTTGGTTCCTTTCAGTTGAGACTGCCATCTAGATATCAGGATTTGGGCTTTAGATATGCTCTATACTAGTGACATGTCACTGCTTGTAGAGTCCCTCTACAAGGGGCACTGCTGCAAAATACGTATATGCATGTGAGTGATGATATATTATACCCAAACACTCCTCTTCATCAATGTCAATGTCTACCTATCTATGTACAGTGAAAACCATAATTTTTTTGGATTAATCCAGTTCCAGCCTAATGCCACAAGGTTCTTTCTAGCCTTAACCCCTTTTCATTGTTGTAACGCCTCTTCTCCAACAATGAGAAACCTGGTTCTCAAAATTTGCAAAATGGTTACTTTTAACTCAACCCTTTAATACACATAAAGTAGGCTCAGAATTGCAAATAGACACCACTTTGGAAAACAAGCTTACTAACTAAATCTCCTTGTTGGTTTAGAGTCTTAGCTGTCTTTAACCTGAAGGCATGTTGTCAAAGTACTCTGTTAAAGTGTTTCTTAGGTTTGTTTTTCCTCTCTTCACTGTAGTTATGTTTTTCATTTGCATTTGGTTAGATTTACTCATTTTCATTTTTGTTGCATTTTGAATTTTTCTTTCCATCACTCTTGATTGCATTATTTATGTTGATATGATTCTAAGTCATAACTGTGCAAAAGATATACTTGGAGAATATCATTTCTCTATTTCTTCTACCCTATTCCCACAACCCCATCATTTCAAACTCATTCCCAACCACCCCTTGTTAACCAATCTCTGATTTTCCTTCCTGTGTTTCTTTTACACAAGTGAGCAGACATAAAACATATGAAACATATGTTTTTACTTCCCCTTTTTTCTTACATAAAATAGTTTTTTTCCACTTTGCTTCTTTTCACATAACTACATGTGGTCTGTCTAGAAAGGATCAAGCCATGCACTATGAAAAATAGAGACATTTACTGAGGAAGATACAAGAAACAATGATGCCCCAGTCCCCTTCAAAGTTGGCACCTTGGGACTTCACGCAGTTCTCCAAGCTTCCCTTCCACTATTCAAAACACTCTGCAAATCCTTATTTGAAATTGCCATCAGCTACCCCATTGTATTTTTCTAGAGCTCATTGATGGTCTAAAATCTCTTCTCTTTCAAAGGCGATTTTAGTTTTGGGAAAAGCCAGAAGTTGCAGAGCATCAAATCTGGGCTATAGTGGGGCTGAGTCACCTGGGAGATTGAATGTTTCACCATAGAACTGCAGGAGCAGTGATACAGGAGCAGACGTACTGCTGTGATGAAGCTGCCAGTCACTAGCTGCCCACAGCTGCAGCCGTTTTCACCATACTGCTCCTTTCAACCAAGGAAGGACACTGAGGTAGTGCTCCCTATTAATTGTTTGGCCTGGAGGGGTGTACTTATGATGTCCATCACCTCCCCAATCAAAAAACACAGTTAACATGGTCTTGATCTTGCTGCGACTTAGCCACGCTTTCTTCAGGTATGAAGAACCAGGTGGCTTCCATTGGGAAGACTGGCTTTCATTTCCAGATCACAACTGTAAACCCATCCTTCATCTCTGGTGATGATCTTCTTGAGGAAATCCGGTTCATTGGTAGTGGGTTGAATCAAATCATTAGCAAGAACAGCACGATGTTCCTTCTGCTCTGTTAGCAGAAGCTGTGGAACAAATTTTGCCACAACACATTTCAGGCCAAGGTCCTGTGTCAAAGTCTCAGATACAGCAGTGTTTAGAATCCCCAGAACAGCATTAATTCTCGCACTGTCAGTTGCCAATCTTTGCTGACCGCAGACCATACATGGTCAACATTGTTAGGTGTTCTGCTTGTTGCAGGCTTTCCAGAATGTGAGTCACTTTCTACATATTTGTGACCATTTTTGAAGTGCTTATTCCACACTTTTATTTGCACTGCACTCATTGCATCATCCCCTAAAGTTTTCCGAATCCAAATAGTTTCCAGTGAAGCATGTTCAAGCTTAGCACAAAATTTGACGCAGATTCGTTACTCTACTCACTGAGTCATTTTGAATGTGATGGCCACACAGTGCACATGAATGTAGTGACATTCAACAGCATCTACCACCCTCCACTGACTAGTACAGTGAAGTCATCATTGTTCACACAGATGAATCCACTCCACTTTCCTTGACTGTCAGGTTACATCAATGTTGTGCAAACCACTGTAGTTATATTAACAATGGCTGGAATTTTTTCTGGATAGACCTTGTACTCTAATTCACTCTATATAAGTGCATAAACTCTTTATCATTCTTTTTCACCCATTTGTAATGGTACATTAGGTGGAAATACTTGAATTTATTCAACTGCTCACTTTTGTGTGAGCATTTAGACTGTTTTAAATATTTTACGATAACTAATGATACCATAGTGGATAAACTTGGGATTACATATTTTTATATTAATGGAGAGTAGTTTTGGGTAAATTTCTAGATAGGGTATTGCTGGATCAAAAACATACATAGTTTTGTTATGTATTGCCAATTCCCTTGCAAAAAAAATTGTATCACTTTACAATCTAAGCAGCAATATATAAGAGCATGTATTTCTCCATAGCCTTGCCAACATAATATATACCATGATTTTTAATTTGCACCAGTCTGGTGGGTATCTCAGTGCACTTTAGTTTGCATTTCTCTAATTATAAGTAGATATTTTAAGCAAGAGTCAGTAAGGTAACACATAGCCAGGGGGTTTCATTTAGTTTTCTATAAAACATATCAGTATTCTAGTTAGCCATATATTTTTAACTATACAGCAGATATTTCTATCTAACATTTAATTAGTTGCAAAGGATATAATCTCTATCTACTTTAAATACTGTAATTTTAAATAAAATTGCTACGTGGCTCTTTTTAATATAGCCAATATAATCTAAATACCATACTACATCTCCTTAAAACATTATCATGAACTGGCTTTTCTTTAACAATCATAAATTTTATAAGTTCTCTACTTTTTCCTGGTCTCTAATAGCCCTTCTGTCACCCCAACCCCCTGCCCCAAGTGTCATCCTAATATAACATAAGTGTATTCTGAAAGTCTTCTGTTGATTACCTTATGATATTACACAAAGAATTCGATATTCAGACCAGAAGTCTCATCCAGGACCACACTTCACTAATAATTTCAGGAGAACAAATAATCAGAAGAAACAAGCAAAACATGGTAAGATCTGGTGCAATCAACGTGGCTCAGTCCTTTCTTGCAGCATCATAAGTGGTCTAGCCCAAATTAACACAGAATATACCTCGTGCTGTACACACTGAAGCTAGTTATGCAAAAGAGAGAGCCTTTCAATCTCTGACATCTTTATTCTTATTTACATAGCCTAGAAAACATTTTCCTGGAAGCCATGTTCCGTAACTGCACAGATTCCAGGTTTGTTGACCATCGGCAATTCTAGGCAAGCAGGTGCATCTGGCAAGAGGCATTTTGTAAAAAGGGCTTGTTTGCCAACAAGCAGCAGGCAGTCTACCTTTAACAAGGTGACAAGGAGATTAGACAAGGTCATTTCATTCTTTTCTGGATCATCTTTCCTTTTCCCAATCAAGGAAGAGAACAGATTTCAGAACTGTTGCTTAATCATATTTCCCACCTTACCATATTTGATGTGCAAGAAAACAATATAAATAATGGGAATTTAAAAAAATTTCTGTGCCCATAGGTCTTTAAATTTTAAACATTCAAGTAATCCTTAGAGTTAGTATGCATACTCATTGATCATGACAACATAGATATATTTAAAATTTGATAAATAGTTATAAAGGTAGTTTTGTTAGAAAAATAACTGAATGAGATGGATGAGATTTTTTTTAATTGAAATTTTTATTGAGATCATTGATTCACATGCAGTGGCTGAGATATAATGCAGAAAGATACCATATACATTTGAACCAGTTTTCTCCAATGATAACACTCTGCAAAACTGTAATGTATCACATTTATACAATCCACCAGTCTTGTTAAAATTATCCAGGTTTGCTTGTACTCAGATCTTCATGCATGTGCTTAGTTTTGTACAATTTTCACACATGACTGGATTGCTGTTTGCACCCCTGCAGACAACACTAAGATACCACAAAAGTTCCTCAGAACATTTGACCCTACTTGTTGCCCTTTTATAACCAAACTCACCTTCTTTCCATTCCTAACCCCTGACAACCACTAACTTGTTTTCCAATTCCCAAATTTTGTCATTTCAAAAGTGATCTATAAATGGAACAAAACAGTATGTGACATTTTAGAACTGTTTTTCTTGGTTGCTGCTATTTGTTTGTTTATTTTTAACTCAGCAAAAATCCCTGGAGATTCATTCAAGTTGTCCCTTGTGTCAGGAGTTTATTCTTTTTTATTGCTGACTTACATTCCATGGGATGGATGTGTCAGAGTTTCTTAACCATTCACCTGTTAGAAGGCATCTTAGCTGATTCCAGTTTCTGGCTTTAACAAATAAAGTTGCTGTGAACATTCATGTAAAGGTTTCTGTTTGAAGGTAGGTCTTTATTTCTTTGGAATACACAGTAATTCCATGTTCAGTGAGCCTCTATGTTACCACTCTTGATTTGGACCTCTGTTGGCCTTCTGCTAAGAGCTGTGGACTTTAAACCAACAGATCAGTGTGCTTATTTTATTACCTCTAACCAAATGTTATCTCAACATTATTCTTTCTAAATGTTCAGTGCCTTCCCAGGACCACTCCTAATGAGTTGTACACTAAGGAAAAGGAATTGATAAAGTGCTACAAAGACAAAAATTGGTGACATTTCTCACCTGCCACATTGTTTGCCCCTTGAAACCATTTGTCTGGAATTTATCAGGTAGAGAATGCTCTCATTGTGAACATTCTAGGGCCTAGAAAGAACTCTGCTGAATTTCTCTCTCTTTCCAGTGCACACTAATGCAGCAGGGGAGATAGCAGACTTGTCATGAAATAATTGTTCTTGTGCCACTGAGTGGGATGGCTCCATGTTTGACCATCGTTGGGCCAGCTCATTAGAGGCAGCCAGATGAGGGAATGTATATTACGTTGTGATATCATTTTTATTAAGTGATTTGGTCTTCAGGGACATACTTGGGTGTCTTTCAGATAAATCACTTGTTTCTTCACGTATCTGAGAACCATGAACAGGACAAATTACACGTTGGGACTGCTTTGATGAGCACAATATGGGCCACAGCATTTCATATCACTCTGCATCATTGGCACTGAGTTATAATATGAATAACAGAAATAAATCTGTCACTTAAATACCTAATTGTGAAACACATGCTGTATTTAACAGCTGAAGCAATGTTCATCTCTGCTAGAGTGCAAAAATAAGACTTAATTATTCCTTGATACTGGGTTTTTGTAAATTTGCTTCCTCCCATCATGGTATATATTTACATAATAAAAAGAAAATATATTCCCCAGTTATATTTCTATTAATATTCCCATAGATTCAAGCAACAGAATTCATGTAAATACTTGGAAAGAACTGCTAAACAATAAAAAAAATGTATTCTCAATATCTGCAACCATAGGAAAATTACTGGAATTTTTTTTAAATCACTAAACAAAGGCAGATGTATAAATGTGCCCCAGAAAATATGTACTTTAGAAAATCTGCATTCTACTGCCAACATTGTTGTTACTATTAAAAAAAAAAAAAAAAATTAAAAATAAGGCTGGAAGCCTTTCTGGGTCATCACATCACTACCTCCTTTGGGGTTCAGAAAAGTATGCCATTGAAGTTGAAGGCAGTCTGACCCCAGGCAGCCCAGGTCATTTCTGCCTTTTGGTCAGCCAGTGGAGCTGGGCCAAGCAGATTTGAAGCAGAAGACTTATGGGGACTAATTGTTCTTCCTCCTAGTCCAGCCATAGGACAGCTGGGTCCACTTTTATGCTGGTGAGGGTTAGGTGGATTGCCAAATAATAGACCCCAGAATGGCACCCATAATGCATTCTGGAGAAAAAGCAACCTTGTTTTGTTTCAGGATCATCTGGGCTTCTGATGTATGACCCACATAAGCCCGAGGGGATGAGTAGGATCCCAAAGCTGTAGCAATCATGAAGGATGCCCAAGTTTTCTGAGCCGAGCCCAGGCCTCTGTGGCTGATCTTCTGGGCTGTCAGCTGCCTCGAGGAATGTGCGGAGTCCTGCCCAGCATGGTGTTTGGCGTCCAGAGCAGTTCTGCATCACATGCTGTCTGGCCTGTCGGTACGCAGCGTGCACACAAGAGCAGGGTTGGGGCCAATTTAGCTCTTGTTTGATATTTGCTCTTTGGAATTATTCTTTGAAGTGGGGATTGTTTGCTTTGCAAAGCACCATTTCAATGTTCTTTAGGAATGTGATATCTGAATATGAAGTATGCATTCTTATCTCCTTCTTTCCATTATTATTGATGCAAGCTAGCGTCATAATTTAAATCTCTGGGCAATGCAAACACATTTCAGGTTAAGAACTCTTTAACTCTGACTTCGAGCCCTTTTCAGAGTGCTTTAACAAGACCCAGTAGAGTGTCTGTCATCTTTTCATGTCAGTACACAGTCTCAGGTGGATGTTTGAAGAAATGGTCAGAGAAAAAGTAGACGGTACAAAAAGAAATAAGGGGTCTGTATACCTTTCCCTGAAAGAAACTACAGTAGTAGAAAGGGCCTTGGGCTGGAGGACCTGTGTTCTGTGTCTGCTGTTTGACAAGGTGATTTGGGGCAAATGTCCTCTTCTCCTTGGATATCAGAATGATCAGCAATTAATTGTGAAGTAATTATCAGTACTTTGAGTTGAAACTCTGGGAAAATTTGCTAGTCATTTACCCTAAGTAAAGAAAAGAAGAGTCCAAATTAAAATAGAGTAGATGCTGGGCAGCCTAATGCAACTTACAGTTTTGCTACAAGATTACAGTGAAGGCAACTTGGCTTGACTGGAACATCCTATGAGTGAGAGTGCAGGTGTCAAGTGTGGCCTGGTACCCCAGCTGTCCAGCTACCATGGCAAATGTGAAGTCACTGATGGCATTCCAGCTGCCAGTCCATTTCATTTGGGAGCTGAAGTCTGCCTTCATCTCCTCTCTTCATATCGTCTTGGTTCCCACACTCCTTCCCCTGTCCCTTGGCATTCTTCCAATGGCCTTACCTGCCTGGCTTTCTACTTCAAGAGCAACTTAGGAAGTCAAATCACAGTGAGTGTCAAGACTAATCAATCTTCTTCTGGGATGCATGTTGATCCGACAAATGAACACAGAATGCCCTAGTGGTACCTATGAGAGGAAAGACCTTTTTGAACCCAAGAAAAGTTTTCTGATGCATCAAAAGCACTCATGGAGGTGTGTGTATGCTCTTTCTTTAAGGGCTAGCCTTGCCTGCATAATACTGAGTTCTGTAAACTTAGGGCTACATATCGTTGGTGCACATGGAGAATCTAAGTCTTAAGACAGCAGAGTTTTATCTTTTGTTCACTAATGTACCTAGTTTCTAGTAGGTGCTCAACAAGGACTTATGAAATCAATGTACAGCTAAATTTACTAGTCAAGCCCAAAGCTTATCATTTTTATATTTCTCACACTAACTTCATTGATTTCACTGTAAACAGCATCTATCCTTTAATACCTTCTTCATGGCTTAAAGGATGTAATACAGGTTCCAGGTTATGGTTAGCATTACATTTGTGTTTTCATTGTGGATTGTCATATAATTGGCATATGGATCCATCTTCACTCTTCAAAGTGCCTGGTGAATTTGTGCTCCTCTGTGGCCAACAGGGAAGGATATTATTCAAAGTGCAATCATAAATCTCAGGGCTTTGTCCTTTCCCTTTTCTCTGAAATGTGCAGGTGGGAATTAATATGGGAGCAAAGAGCTTGACTCTAGTTTTGACCCCAGGTTAAGAGCAGCTCTTTTCTTCTCATCTTTTTCCTTGTAACCCAAAGACTATGAGGATTCCCACTTAAGTTGTCTTTGTCTTGTGTTCATATCATGTGATTTTATCAGCTGGGAAAGGAAGTCTCCTACAGACAGGGGAAGAACACTGAGACCCTTTATATCCCAAGAAAGAATGGGAGAAAGCTGGGTTTATCCAGCCTGGAAGGTGGAAGATGCCGAAGAAGCCAAGTCCTTGGGGTCTTCCCCAATGGGTGTGACCACCCATCCCATCTTACATTCTTGTTTAGAGGCCTTTGTCACTACCCACTGCACCAGACTGTCCTTTTTAGGGTGAGGGTTTCTCAGGTTAGAATGAAATATGGACTGCCACCAAGAGGAAGGAACTTCCATGGAATGGTGCCCACTCAGCCAGAAGGACACATGTCAGACAACCAGGGTTTGTTTTGCCACACATGAGCAGGGCATGGTAACTCATGGATGGAGAGCTGGCTGGGGTGTCGGAAGACTCCCATGGTAAGAAGGACAGGTTCTGAGGACACTGGTCCCTCCTGATCTACAGACACTCTGGTAGGCCCGTTGGTTCTATGGTTTTCCATATATTTTCAGAGCCTGTGAATATGATCAAAAATATTTTTCGTTTGGGGTTAAGCTAAGCCCATTCACACATGTTGAAAATGTCTGTATCTGGGGCATCAGTTTATGCCATTGCATGACACATGGGGAAAAACTTCCATTTTTGCCCTGTTTATTTCTCTCCAAATGATTCATTCTTAACACGTTTTTTGCCCAATGCCTATTTCTGAAACTAAAGAGAAGATGCCAGTATTGACTGCATATTTCCAACTGGTTTTTACCCCTGAAGAGTCTTCTTATCCTCTTTCAAGCTCCTTTGTTCCAGCACCCTGGGAGGTGACAGCTAAAAAAATAACCCTGTCTCCCCTTGCAGACATTCAGTGACTGACTTCTTGACTTGGTGTTTTTTTTTTTTTTTTTTGTCTACTTTGTGGCTGTAGAAGATGGCAGTGCTTAAGGATGAGGCTCAGAAGGGACTCATTCATCTAGAAGACATTCACCTCTTTCATAGGTGGGCAGGAGAACAAGATTCTCATTAACCAGGCCCAACATCAGTGTGCCCACCTTGCACATTGAGTCCTGTGTTTATACTCACAAGGAGGAAGTGCCCAAAGGAGGGTGTGCAAGAAGGTCTCCCACAGGAGGAATACGGTGGCAAGAAGTGATCTCCGTAGACATTTAGAGAAAATCCCTACATAGGAGGTTACAGGGATAACACTAATCTTTCAGGGATTCTGTTTTTTGAGACACATGTACACTGTGGTTCTGCAGTGGGTATGGTTGCTGCATGCACAGCATAAAAAACTTATTATTTTGAGACTACTAATTTAAAAAGTCTTCACTCAATTTTCCCTGAAAAGCAGAGTTGTAGCTACATCTCTCTTAAACTATGTATATTCACTTCCTTCTTCAGTGACTTACAGTCAGCGATATAGGTTAATGCAAGACTCTGGAGAACTTAATGGGAAATTTAGGAAACATGCAGACATGTAGTAAATAAGTGACTGAGAAGGGAAATGCACACAGGCAAAGTCAGAATGCCACAACACGGGCCATCATGCATGATAGCAGGGTGGATATAAAGAGGTTATTCTGAGGGTCAGTGCTGTAGACCATATCTATGCTTCTCTTTTTACTTTTGAAAAAGTGCAAAAGTCTAGAGTTCTTGAGATGAAGTTTTATTTTCTTTTAAATATATATGCTTTGGATTTTAGAAAACAGATTTTATATATTATAAACAGGTTATATATATCATGTTAAATATATAATACATGATAATATTATATGCATGTATCCTTGAATTATTTGTGCAGCATTTTACCTGACAATTTTAGAAGGTTTCTGAACCTTCTGCTCTGCAGTTACAAAGCAGGATACATTTTAAAAGAAATGCCCAGGCCTATGTTGTCACGGCGAAGTGTCATTAACAGAGGCACCAAACAAAAGAATGTTGTTCATTGTGTGGAAGGACCCAATGTATTTGGGTGCTTATATAAATCCAAAATTTCTCTGGTTGTCCAAAGGTGAGAATAATGAATTAATGGCTCAAAGTGAAATTACTTGTAAATGGCTCTCATCTGGCAGCAAAATGGTCCAGGAATTCAACACATGTCTTTTTAGGCTGTCTTCTCTATGCAATTTTCTTCACAAATAATCAAAATATTTCTGAAATCCTAGCACCTGGCGATATAAACTCCCATCTGCCAGTGCTACCACCTGGCCTAAGATTCTTGTCTTTTAAAATGTGTTAATGATAATAATATTCCACCCTAAACTACAGTGTTGTCAATGTATCTAGGGATACTAAGTGTTTTTTCAGTGAAGTGTGATCCAAATATTCATTACTACCCTTTAGTGTCTATGTGGCTTGATTGGACTGAAGATATATGTAAATGGGCACCTTATGGTTGATGTGTAGTGGGCTAGACAGGTGACCCTGGAGAAATGGGACCACTAAATAAAGATACTTTCATAATAAATTTAATTTCAAGAGATTACATCTATTTTGTACCTTAGCATTTAAAAAATGCTTTTTATAAATGTCCACATATTATTTGTAGCTTTTGTTATTGTCCAATTAAACTTATTCGGCTACTGATCTCCATTTCATTATTCTCTCAAGCACACTTCCAAAATAAAATGTTATGTCCCTTAAAATCTTTAGTTTTTAAGTAATAAATATTTGTGAGAGGAATACATTTTGTGTTCATTGTCAAAATGTTAATACTCTGAAATGGCTTTCCATTGGAGTGAGTCATTTATAACTTCTATTAATGTTTTTAAACTCACAGTTTAGTTATAGCTCAATCAAAGTCAGTGTGTAATTTTTAAAAATTGTGTGAGTGGTAGGGGGAGTTATGGACAAGCTTAGAGCTAATCAAAGGAGATTCCATCCCTATGAAGAATTGTATCAAATATAAAGTTATTTCTAGTTTTGGTGGATACTAAAAAAGAGTATGTTTTCCCTTCAAGCACTGAAACTTGTTTTCTCTCATTTGCCTTTAAACTTCCAAAAGTAAAGCTGTCATAAAAGGGAATGAGGTGTTAATACCTGGTACAACTTGGATGAGCCTTGAAAACATCATGTTGAGTGAAAGAAGCCAGACATGAAAGGCCACATATTATATGATTCCCTTAAATGAAATATGAAGGACAATAAATCCATAGAGACAGAAAGCAGGTTGGTGGTGCCAGGGCCTTGGCAGAGAGGACAGTGGAGAATAGCTGTTCAATAGGTGCTGTATCACCTTTGAGGATGATGAAAATATCTAATCAGTGCCAATAGTTGTACAACACTTTGACTACTAAGTGCCACTGAATCATATGCTTTCACATGGTAACTTTTATGTGATGTGAATTTTGCTTCAATTCAAAACAAAGCTATTAAGAATAATGAGGATATCATAAAGTACCATATAGAGAAAGTACATTTTCGGTAAATGGTACTCAAGAACCCTGTGCCATGCATTGGCACACAAAGCCATCCTTATTATGAAACTCCCATCCAGAGTGGCAAGGAGCTCTTTAGCCTGTTGCCCTCTTTGGGGAGTATGGACATGCGCAGTGTCTGAGATACTCCCCCTCTCCGGTGCATGGCCAGTTTTATCTCTGTAATATCATTCCTGTGCATATCCTCTGCCCTTTCTTACTACTGACACTCCTGGCTCTGCTGTTGTAACACGGTCTTCCCTGAGCACCCTGTTGTTAGCCCTCCCATTCATATTTCTTTGGGGCATCATCAGGTCTTCTGAGTTTACTACCTTAATCAAATCTGGGTATTTCTTGGGTTGTATATTTTTAGTGCCATTCTGTCAAGAGCAGGGAGGTCCCTCCTCCCCCAGACTGCATGCAGGGTCATCCCCAAGGTTCAGCCTGCTTTTATCCATTGGTTCTGGACCTTCTGTCTCTTCTCTAAGGCTAATGCCATGACCTTGTATGTGGTCAGTTCAAAGCAGCCTATTTGTCCACTCGGGGGCTTTCCCTACAGCCCTTGTTTTTCTGCTCCCTGCTTCTCACACCACCTTGACTTGCTGAGCTCCTATCTGGCTTTTGAGGTCCTGAGACCTTGAAATCCCATGGCTCTTCTCTCTGATGCCTTCTGCCAGTAGGCTGTCACAGCTCCTTCCACTAAATGTCCAGGGTATTTGTGGTACCTCTTGCTTCTCTTTTCAAGGTCGTCTTGACATCATAGTTATGACTATGCACATGCAGAGGTTTAGCAGGGTGTCCAGAAACATCCCCCTGGTGTATAGTGGAGCCAGGATTTAAAATTTGATTTTATCTGCCTCTAAACAAATATCCAATTATCTCCCATTGATTTTCAGGCCACCCCATCCTCACTCTCCCCTTCCTTTGTGCCCAGCTGGCAGGTTGCCATTATGCATAATAGGTTCTGAATAAATATCTCTAGAGAGTGCAGCACTTATGCCTCTTTACTAAGGAGCTACATTTTTCAAGGAAGTGCCCAATGAACTCTTCTGTGAGAGATAAAGCACAGAAGTTGTCACAGTACCTCTGTGTTCTGAAATTTTTATATGTGGCCTTTATAGTCCCACTAAATGTCAACATTGTTTTGTAATTACTGTGGCCAACTGGTCTTTCTCAGTTCTCAACATTTCCATGGACATTTTTCCTGGTATTTTTCTCCTTAAATCCATAGTATTTATATCTGTGCCATTAATTTTGCACCAAATTATATACTATTTTGTGTTATTTCTAAAATAACTTCTTCAGTGTTATGCATTTCCTTAATGGTAGCAGTTTTATTTATCTTGATGAATAAAAAATGAAAGAATGAAAACCTCTTCTTGGTAGTCATAAACAGGTTTTTAAGAAGACACTATGTGAATCACTTGAAATTATTTTTCTTTGTTTTTGTACTGCCCATCTAGCTATATGATAAGTAGGCATTTTAAATCACCAACCATCTGTAGATCTTCCATTTATTATTATCACTATAACCAGATGGTGCCCATCAATTCAAAACTGTTTAGGTTGAAACACAAATGTATTGCTATATTTTCAAAAATTATCTCAGAGAGAAAACAATAATGTTTTAGGGCATAATTTAAACACAACATGTGTGTGTTATGTGTGTGTGTCCTTGGCATTTCCTAGAAGCAAGTAACTTACATGGACTTGAATATTCACAGATTTGGAAAGAGAACCAAACTAGATATTTGATAAGGATTTTGTTTTCCAGAGGCACCATCCTTTTAACTCCTTCCTATCATTGGACTTTGCTTGTGTTTGGCTGAAAATAACCTCCAAGTGGCTCTATAATTTTATAGACATGCCAAATTATGTAAAAAATCTTAATCACTCACTTTAATATGAGCTTAAAAGAAGGAGAGGGAGAATGGCTCTCTAGAAATTTGATTTTCTAAATCCAACTCTTATTTAGAATTTTAATATCTTTGCCAAGTGGATCACTTGTTAGGGAGAAAAGAAAGAATATTCTGATGACAGTTACTCCTTTAGGGAACAAGAGAAGTGATTCTGTGTCTTCCCACTGTGAATGAGCACATTGAAACGAACAGCTAAAATGAGGAGTTTCCTGTTGACCTCTCCTTTTCCTTCCCCTCTCTCCTCTGCAGGTGACCTATCTAGGTAAAGTCCCCACCACAGGCATGCAGTTTTTCCCAGGCTGCACAGAGAAACCAGTCGTTGAGCTTTGGAAGAAACACACGCTAGCCCGGGAAGACATCTTCCCAGCCAACGCCCTTCTGGAAATCCGACCATTCCAAGTGTGTCTCCATCACCTTGACCACAGAGGGGAGGCCACAGTCCGCATGGATACTTTCCAGGTGGCCCGCATTGCCTACTGCACTGCCGACCACCATGTGAGCCCCAACATCTTCGCCTGGGTCTACAGGGAGATCAATGATGACCTGTCCTACCAGATGGACTGCCACGCTGTTGAGTGCGAGAGCAAGCTGGAGGCCAAGAAGCTGGCCCACGCCATGATGGAGGCATTCAAGAAGACTTTCCACAGTATGAAGAGTGATGGCCGGATCCACAGGAATAGCTCATCCGAGGAGGTGTCCCAGGAATTGGAATCCGATGATGGCTGAAGGAGTGCAGGGTGCTTCAGCACAGGCAGCATTGGTCCGTGGGGTTCCAGACCACAGATGAATAAGCAACGATTCACATTTCGGATGAAAGACTGCCAAACTTTTGGCCGACCAAGCTTTTTCAATTCAGAAGAGCAATTCTAAATCTAAAGAAATGTATTATTAAAGTAATTACGTTACATTGAAATCTGCTACTGCTGTGACTATGAGGAGGGTGGGCATGTGGAAGGTAGGGAGTTCTGGACTCTCTCTCTGTGTCTTGTTTTCCCCTCATGCCCAGTGCCTACTGGTAGAAGAGCTCCATGCTGATTTTCACCATTCTCAGGCATACACACTGAGGCTGTTATTTAATGGACCATTCCAATTTGCCTTACGAAACCCAACAAGAATATTAGATGCACTTATCAGATCCCTACTCCTGGGCAGGGGTTGGGCGGTGAGTGCTGATGTTGATGTGGAAGTCGCAGGGCTGAAGGGAAAGGGCAGGTGGATTCAACCCTGAGACTCCTCCCCCATGGAATGTTTCAGATTCTCTCCTCACTATGCCAATCAGCACAGCTTTTATTCATTGAGCTTTACAACTAACAGCCTGAGTCTTGACAGTTAATTCACAGTTAAAGATAATGCTTTTATTTACAGAACTATATCAAGTAGCATCCTCTTATTGTATTCACTTCATCTATTTTCTTAGAATCCTAGCAGCGACTAATAACCTTTCCCTCCTCCTGCCCTGTCCACTGTCTTTCCCCTTCCAGCCCATGCCAACACCCCCACAGGGGTGATTCTCAACATGCACCGCAGGGCAGTAACAGGGAGAATAGCCAAACAGGTGAAATCAACCACCAAACAAACTAGGAGTTTAAAACCACTGCAGGAACCTTGGAAAAAGGGAAGAAGTTACCAAAAAGTGAACCAACTCCACAGAGGCTGTCCTTTGTTCAACCCTAGTTTCCGGTAACTTATTTTGCCGGTGGTCCTGTTTGATGAAGCCATCCTTCATGGCAAGCTTCAAATCTGACTTGGCCTCACCAGGGAAGTCTGCCGCTGTCATTCAACATTGCACCCCTGTAAGTCCTACCCACCTGGCTAGTCTAGAGAACCTGAGTCCATCCTGATCTGAAATAAAACCTGACCCTGTTGTCTTGAAATTGGTAACAGCTCAGGGTCATGGTTGCCAGTGTGTTTGCTGTTTCTAATGAGAAGTTTTCACTAAGCCTGAGATTTCTCGTTTTCACGGATCTTTCAATGTCATCACCGCCAAGGGTCAACATTGAATGAACTTGAAAGTATCTGTTATAATACTTACATTTAAGGCCCAGAGCAAATGGCTAGTTTCCTGGTAATACTGATCATTTATGAATTTTTTTGATCCTGGTATTAGGGTCCTGGGGCACGTTATGGAAGCCTTAAATGAGAGCTGATTGAATCCCGAGAGCAAACGGTGTTGGTGTTTCAGTCCGTGTACATATATGTCCCTGTCCATGTCTGTGTTGTGTCCATGTGCCCCTGTGTGGGGGTCTGGGTTTAAGGCATGTAGAATTAGCATGGAGTCATATTGAGGAGAACCTGCCTCTTGGAGATATGCTTGCTGCTTTCCAATACATGTAAACTATTCTTCAGCATAAATGCATTCATTCTTTAATAAAAATATGTTTGCATTAATAAAGCTGTGGCATTTTCTACTTCATGTCTTTACTTTTTATGTAAAAATAGGGCAACTTGAGTAAAGAGGGAATTCTATCTACACACATGTTCAAACTTGATCCTAAATAACCTAAATAACCCATCCCTTGATTGAGTTTAAACAATGACGTTTAGTTTTCTAATGCTTGATTTATATTTAATTACTTCACCGGGATGACAACATGTCAACAATAAAAACAGTTATTTAGTATGCGGAACTGATTTCAGAGGAGAGCCCTCTGGAATATTTTGCAAATTCTTAGAATTTATAAAATCTCACCTACATCTTTGGAGGACCCTTACTGAAATCCCGGGAGGTAAACATGGAATGATTCCTTTTGATGTGCCAGCTAAAAACATCTTTGCCATGCTTTCTCAGGATGGCCATTTTTCTAGCGAAGTAGGTGGCCATGGGGCCTGTGTGTGCTGAGCACCCAGTAACCAATGTCAGGCCTCTGCAGTCCACTGAGGAGATGAACTTACTACCTAACCTCAGAGTAAAATGGCATTTTTTCCTTCAAGTCGAACTTAGTTTAATTTTGGGTTTACTCTATCATCCTTGAATATGCAGCTAAGAAGGAGAGAAATAAAGAAGCCAATCAGTATGTATTTCAAAACAATGCCTGGTTATTCTCTCAGTCCAAGTTGAATCCCACGTGCGCGTGTAATTATTTATTGCAGAAAGCATTTGCTGGGGTTTATTTCACGGTAATAAGTGTGACATGCTAAGTAATTGGCTCTGTTAATATTGGCAGGAGATTTTGCTTGAGATGATGAATAAGCAATTTAAGGGTAAAGACACAACAGCATCTTTCAAGTAAAGTGTTTTGGGAGAGTCCATGCCAAGTCCCCGGAGATGGATGGTTCACACTGGTGTTAATATTTTTTAATGTGTTATTCTCTTTTTTCTGTACAATACCTTCTGGGCTGACCATCACAAAGTGCTTCCATGTGCATTCACTCATTTGCCCCTCAGTAGGATCCTGTAGGTAGGTATGGCAGTTACTTTAGAAATGAGGGAGCTAAGACTCAGAGAGGTTACATCATTGGCCAAGACAGCAGAGCTGGGATATGTTGGAAGGTGACCACAACCCTCTGAATTCTTTCTGATCCAGGGCTGTTGCTTTGTTTAGGCACAATCCACCCCTTTTGAATTTTTAATTTCCATTCCTCTTAAAACCCTCTAGGTTATTTTAAATGGACATAGTAAATAAACCATTATAAATACACTTTTTTTTTTTTTTTTACTATTCCTTTCTGAAATCTTTTTGACAGCAACAGAATGAGTTTTAAAAGCAAACAAAAGCCCAAGAAGTTTTATTTCAGCACAAATGATACATGAGATTTTGCTTAAGTATGTGACTGGCTGTGGTTAACAGATCAAATGCTCTCGCCACTCTGAAAAAACCAAGATCTGTGTTTTGTTTTGTTTTTCTTAGGACACATAAAAACTCCGAATCAAAATCTTTCATTACGGGATTCTGTTGCATCCTGTAATCTCCCTTCATGTCATTCATTGCTGTTTTCAAATACATATTTATTTGTATAATTATGTAAATATTTGTTTAAGCCCCAAGGGGTGTGAGTATCTTGAAGTTGGGGACTTCATCCCTCTTGTTCACATTTTATTCCTGAATCCTAAGGCAGGACTAGAAACTCAATACCAATGTGCTTCTTGTTAGCAGGGTGCATGGAGCAATCAACGGAAATAGAAATTCACCATGTGAGGCTTAGCTTGGCAAGGTCTAGCCCAGAATCTTGGAACCCAGGAAGGGACTGTGAAGACTTTCTTGCCCACTTTCTTCAAAGGTGCGCAGATGGTGTCCTACTGAAGAAAACCATCACCCCGCACCTAATTCCAGAGAGTCGATAGCTGCTTATAGACAGAAGAATAATGTTCAGTGTTGGCTGCATGAAGGAAACAGAACAAGGCAGTCAGCAGATAATGAGCTTGAAGACACTTGCATTTAGTAGATTCTTGTCATACATTTTTTCAGTTTATTTCTGTTGCTGAAACAGGACAGAGAGAGAGGGATGGAGAAGGGCATTTTTATTTTCTCACTGTATGAAGCATGTGAGTTTAACTGACTTTTCCCAACAATTCTTGTTTTTTAGACAACAATTTTGTTTTCTCTTCCACCTCCTCCCCCCTCACTTTTCTCCTTTCTCCCTCCTTTCCTACCTTAATGCTTTAATTCTTTACACAGCCCCATTGCAGACTTTCTCTGATGTTAGCAGGGAAGAGTGTATGTGCTTTGACTCTTAGATGATGTGTTTTGACTCATGATGCAGAATTTAATGAGATTGTTGAACATTGAAAATTATCCTAACAAATAATAATATTTATTTGTTATTATTTTTCAGTCAGGTGGGCATGGTGACAGTTTAATCCTTCTTATTACTATTTCTTAGCATCCCCGAAAATGTGCTATCCTCTCTTCTAGATAAACCCTAGACTGAACTGGAGTGAAGGTGAGGTTCTCAGCAGTTGTCAAATTCATATTGATTGTCAAGAGTCTTTCTTATTGGTTGCCAAGATTTGACATTTGGAGTAATCTTATGGGACACATTTCTCAATGTAAGAACTTAGGGTGCTCCTTCTGAAGAGGTGCCAGCTGATAATATATTGTCACTGAAACAGAACTAGGCTTAGAATGAAAAACAATGAAATGGTCTAAACCAAATTGCTAAGATAAGAAAAATCTAACCCTTCTTATTTTGATCATTTTCAAATAAACTATATTGTTGAAAATGAATCTAACATATAGACTTGCACACTTGAGCAAAAATGACATTCACAAAGAGATTGGGGAAAATGTTTCTCTTGGAATGTTCTAGTAAGATTATTTAGGTTTTGCTTATGCATATAAAATTGGTCATTCAAAAAGCATTTGAAGAGTTTTTGCTTAGGAAATTTATGGCTTACATTTAAAAATATTCTCAAGTTCCTATAGTTTGGCTTAGAAGCTACTATAAGAAGGTACTGATGTGATCTGAAAATTGAATTACTGAAACATTACATACATTTTCAACCCTTTCATAATACATTACCAATAATTATCAATATTTTCATGTCTATAACCTATAACTTTATATAGCAACTATTATCTAAATAAAAATTTTTCATTCCTTTATCTAAACATACATATTAGAATAAGGTTGAGTCACTTGAAAGTATTATGAGATTTGTGAAATAAGATGTGTTGCTACATAGGAGTTGCTTGATTTCAAACCTGTCATTATGTACCCTGGTTGCTGTTCCAGAATATTCTTTGTCCTTTGGGGCAAATTAAAAAAAAAAAAAAAAAAAAACATTTAAGAAAATACCCACTTGCAAGGAAGAACCAAAAGTTGACTCTAGTCCAGGGTTAGTTTTTTATGTAAATTTGGGATCAACCCAATCTAAATTTCATCTCATATATGAACATAGTGGTTCTGATTCCAATTTTGGCCAGAAAACAAAATGTGATAGCAAATTTTATGTTCATAATTGGAATAGCTTCATATAGATGATATTATGGGTATAAAAACATTTTAATTGGGGCTTAGGATGGAATTAGACCTTTAATTTAGTTGTTTGCCTAATACTTTATTGCCTTTTTCATTTTAATTGCAATAGTTTTTCCTAGAATTTAATATTATGCTTTTAGAAATTGGTATAGTAAAACCTCATTAATTTAGATAAAACTAATTAGGAGCTTGTGGTTTTAGCCCTGAAAAGCTCAAATTTTATGCTTATTTTTAGTAAGCAAATAAATTGGATGAATAATGTTATTTGACGTGTTTGCCTACTAGGCAAAACACTTCTTCTGCATGTTAAAATAACAACTTACTGGGACTATTGTAATTTTAGTATAAGTATAAGTTGGTACAACTGAAGTTGAGGCTTTGATGTGCTGGTTTTGAGGCATTCTTTATTAAAGTGGGTTCTTTGATAAGCAACAGATGGCTAATGCAATCCTTGGATTCAGAGCCCTTGAAAGTAATAAAATTCCTTTGAAAGTACTTACTTACATACATCTTTCCCTTTAGTTAGTATGGTATAAATGTTCAATCATATTAATCATACTCCTTCCCCACCAGAAAAAAACTAACTTCTCCTGTTCCTCATAGAAACATAGCTATAAAAGTAATTACAATTATTTTTCTGATCATCCAGCTTTCATAAAATTCCCTTTGCTACTAGCATTTTTTTCTTCCATTATCAAGGCACCAAATTACTGTGGCTCACTTTTAAGAAGCCCAGTGACTCATCAACATCATACATTGAGTTTATTATGGCCAAGTCTTTAGTGGTCTGGTTTGTATTTAAAGTTCTCCATTGTATAATTTTTCAGATCTGTAACTCTGTTTATGATTTGTAGTGCTGCACTACCAATCTGGCCCTCCAGCTAGCTCCATCTGGATGGTTCAGGAGATTCTGAGGCTGACTGTACTCAGAATGGAGCCTGTGCCCTGCCCCAAGCACACATGGTAGAGTGGACCACAGGGGCTGCATTGGAAACCAACCTGCTTCTCCCAGCAGGGCCTCTCTCTTGGCCCAAGGGCATAGTGTCAGCCTAGAGGAACAGACACCAGTTTTCAATCCATCAGCTAAGGGTGGTGGTATCTTTGTGTGATTGTCTTCTTAAAATGTAGATCATTTTCCTCTCAAGGTAGAACCTTCTTTCACAATTCATCTTAAAATAGCAGCTATGGGTTTTACCCGCAAATTTTTCTAGACACTTGAAGTATGAAATGATGGACACTACACCACATGCTTCATAAACCAAAAGAGGACACCTGGGGACCACCGGAGACCTGGGGGCCACTCATAACTCTGAGATTATGGTTTTCAAGAAGAGCTATTTAACCTAAAAATGCCTAACTTTTAGACTTAGAATTAAAACAAATTTGTGAGCTTTGAATCATCATATTCTAAGTGCTTTTGTATTTGGGGAAAAAAATGTGTTCTAAAGAATCAAAATCATTATTCCCTTAGAGCTATTTTGAAGGAGAGGTGGGATGTACCCCACACGTTAGGCAGCTTCCGAAAATGGAAAACATCATTAGGGATGCTGCAAGGTGAAAGCAGGTGTCACCCTCATCCCCAACATGAGCATCTGCGGTGGAAGTCTTACTCATTTCTTCTGCTACTTCAGCCCTGCCATCAATTCAAGCTGTTCTCATGCCCAGAAGTATTGTGGTGGGAGTGGGCTGGTGTTAGAGAAGAGTGGATCCTGAGGAAGGGAGGAAAGAACCCAATATTGCCCACAGTTTGGTTTTGGTCAGACTGGCTTTGGGTGAGTTCTCAGATCATTTTGTCTTTTGTCTGCAAAGTGCCTCTTGACACTGCTACACCCCTCAATGGCTGTAGTGACCAGATGTTCTCCAGATCACTGGTCTATTTCTGGGTAGGGGAAAAGCATCAGCTTCTCACTGGAACACAGAGTCTCCAGCCCACCCCTCTTCATGGCCTTAGAGCTCCTGTTGCTCTAAAATGCAAATTTAATTACATCAGACTCTTGCTTAAAATCTTTCTATGGCTTCCTTACTGCATGCTAGAGAAATTAATTCATATCCTCTCTCCCCTCTTGCTCTCTCAGTTTTTATGTTAGCGTGATATGCACACTTCTTTGTAAGCTGGCTCTCGCAAGCTATTCCAGGCTGAGGCTGAAACCCTTACCCTGCCTTGTTCTGGGCGAAGAACTTCACATGTCAGTCAGGTGGCAGTTTCCTCATCTGTTAAAGGAAAGAAAGAGGTGCTAAGTCACAGAGCTGCAGCTAGAGTGGAACAAGGGAGTGTGGATGGAGAGCACTAAGCCCAGGGCTGGTATTTTGTATTGTTCACTGAATGCCATCAGTATTGGGTTTTCACTTTCTCCTCCTTTTCAGAGGCTTGTCAGGTAGCCTAAAGGATTCCTTGCAGTTCTCCAGTGTCCAGACTCTAGGCTTTGTCTGCCATGTCCTCATGCCCACTTCTTGGCTAATTCCGTTCCTTCCAGGCTCACACAGGGGTGTGAAGGCACTGCTTTTATGGCCTTAACACTGGCTTCAAAGTCTCCCAACCCTGGTCTGAGACTCCCTACAGCAGCGCTGCTTGCAGATCTAGACCACCAGCCTCACATGTAACATAAGTTTTCTAGCATCCAAGTTGAAAAATTGAAGAAGAAGCGGAAGTTAGCTTTCACGGTGCACTTTATTTCACCCAAAGATCTGAATATTTATCATTTCAACACATCTATATAAAATATATTAACAAGATATTGCACCTTCTTATGGAAAGTCTTTGCTCTCTAGTATATATTCTAGATTTTATAGCATATCAAATGCCCAATGGCCCCATATGACTACTGCCCTTGTATAAGACTGCACATTCCCAGAGGTGAGAAGCATGGCCTGATTCTCTCTGCATCCACACAGCCCATCTGGTGACTGACACATAGAAGGGACTTGGACATGCTTGTGTGATGAGTAAAATTGGAGACCACTAATGCCATCTGGCCTGCAAGCACATTAGTTGGTTAGGGACGCTATTAACAGAGTACCACAAACTGGGTGGCTTAAACAACTGGGACCTCAAAGCTCTGGAAGTTAGAAGGCTGAGGTGTTGGTGGAGTTTCTTCTGAGGCTCTGAGGGAATCTGATTGAAGCCTTTTCGCAGCTTCCTGTGGTTTGCCAGCAATTTAGGGTGTTCCTTGGATCCTACTCAATCACTTTGCTCTCTGTCTTCATGTTCACAGGCCTTCTCTTTGTGTGTGTGTGTGTGTGTGTGTGTGTGTGTGTGTGTGGTGTCCAAAATGCTCCCTTTTATAATGATATCAGTCATATTGGATTAAGACCTCTCCTTAACTAATTGCATCTGCAATGACCTGCTTCCAAATAATACCACAGTCCGAGGCACTGGGGATTAGACCCTCAACATACGAATTTGAGGGGACTCAATTCGACCCATAAGGATAAGATAGGTAGTGATAGTGGGTCACACATCAGGGCTCCTGGCTGGGAGGGGCAGAGCAATTCAAATTGTTCAACACCAACTTCAGCACGTTTTCGGTTGCTGGCCCTGGGGAAAGTGCTCCCTGTCCGGGGTTGGTATTTCTTGTCCAGCCTGGATTGTGGTTGGGATATCAAGGACAGGGCAGGCCGTTCTTCGAAGTATATTTTCATTTAAATCTCTTGACTTTCCTTGAGAAATACAAGTAACGTGGTTCTTGCATACACATGCATTTCAGGGAGATCAAATTCCCCTGAATCTGCTGGTTTGCCTCTTTCATTTCTCTATCTTGATTGTTTCCTTGTATTGGTGCCTGGTAGTCGTAGGTTTGGCTGTCTGCTGAGGGAGATGAGATTGTGAGGGACAAGCAGTTTGACAACTGAAGAACTAAGAAAGCCCAAAGCAGGCAGGAGGCCCTTTTCTGGGTAGGACATGAGCCAACTCTGAAGTCCAAGTCTCCCAGGCTGGGCCCACACTGGTGGAAGCCAGTGCCCACAGTCCCCTCATGGAGCCTCTTGTTCTTTTCATTGGGAATTGGTGTTTTCCAGGCATCTCCGTAGGCTCCAACTAAAATCCCCACATCACAAACAGAAGAAGCCTTTGAAGGCCAGAAGTTGGGACTTGCCAATAAGGCGGGGATTGTGGTGTGTGGCTGCCGCTGCAGATCCAGGTTGTGTGGTTGTCTCGTGTGTTTGTTCTTGGTGCCACGCTGAAGAAGCAGATTCCTCTGCTTCATTGTGGAGGCTCATCTCTCCCCAGCACTGAAACAGCGTCTCCAATGCTGCTCTGTTAGGAGAAGCCCACACCAGTATTCGACTGGCCAGCAACCCAAGAACGTCGGTGTGGCTGGGAGAATTTATTGCTAAAAAGTTATTTTCCAGGCTGATTATTCAAGTCTTTCTTTTAAAGGTCAGACTTTGTTATATTATGATTAAAATTTCCTTTTGATAAATTGACTTTTTCTCCACTGTGGGCTACCATCAGAGGACTTGGAAAACTTTTTTTTTTTTTTTTTTGGTATCCTTTTCTCTGAAAAAATCAATGAGCCTTGCACAATTACTTTCAACTTAAGAGTTTGGGTGGTGCTAAAGTTTTGTTTGTTTTTAGACAACTTCAACTGACACCACAGAGTATCGGCTCTCTCTTGGTGACTGTCCCAGAGATATTTATTTAAGCATCAGGACATGGGGTTTGAAGTAATATGTTCCAGGGTTTTAGGCTCAAACCATCCTAGAAAAGGATCTCAGGAAAGCACATTGGCAGGCTTCTCCTGAATTTGTTGCTGGTGATACGGTAAGGTGCATGAGAGTTATAGAAAGATATTTTATTAATGAATGCTTAACCCTGCCCCTTGGCTGCTCCATGCACTTTTCCAAGGACAGGGACTGAGGGTGGAGGTTAAAGACAGAAGAAAGTTTTGAAGGAATCAAAATAATAAGAACCAATACTATATGAGGGGCAAGACATTTTACATACAGCATCTCATTTAATCTTCATAGAACCCTATGTGGTCAACATTGTTATTCTGTTATTATGGATGAGGAGGATTTTGAAAAGGCTTAAGGAAGTCATCCCCCAATGAATAGGAAGTAGAGATAGAAATGAACTCAGGACACTCTGATCCCAAAGCCTATGATTTATTGACATGCTACAAGGACATTCCTGAGTCACTCCCACATTGTGGCAGTCCAACCACATGCCCTTCTGGTCTCCTAGGTTGGGATGCTAACATTTCCAACAGATCAGAGGGCCTTGTGCTCAGATCCAGCTCAGACCTGGGAACCTAGTGCCTCTTTCTTGCAGCCGCTGCTAGACCAGCCGTTAGTAACTTTTCACAGCCTCACCCCAAAACCTGTGTGGCCAGTGAACTCATAGAATGGCTTATACCCAGTAAGGCCCTTTTCCATAAATGTGAAATGCAGAACTTCCCCTGGATGATTTTGATAGTTCCTTTTGATCCCTGCCCTGGTTCCTAAAGTACTTCCATGGTCCCATCAGAACATACATTTCAGTCCTTTTTTTAAATGTATGCACATGAGGAATCTGGACCTTGAGCCTGAATCATGTGAGATTTAAAGGTACTAAAAATGAAGCAAATGTTTATAGAGTGTTTACCATGTATCAGACTTTCAATTTCTGTCATTTTCTAATTTTATGGGCTTTACAAAACCCATATGGAGAGAAAACTATATCCTTATTTTATAGTTGAGGGAAGTTAAGAGAGGTATTTGCTAAATGCCACCATCCTAGGGAGGTGGATTGACTCCTGACTCTGTACTTCTCCCCCGGCATCATGGATGAGTAAGGGTCTCAGGCCCAGGGTCTGGCACTGGGCATGCTCAGTCCAGCTAAGTCACAAAGTTATGTCTTCAGCCTTCCTCTCTCCTAAGCTACTCCTGCCTTTCCTCTTGGCAAAATAAATTATACCTTGGAATCAAATCCACAGCTTTAATTCCTGAAAGACCAAAGGTAGAGAAGAAATATTTACCAATGTCTTGGGCATCTTTACATATTAGAGATTTTCAGAAAGAAAGATTGAAACCCAGAGGGATTAAATGATTTCTCTGACTTACACAAAGTTAGATTAAACCCAAGATACTCCTCTCAATTCTTCGTATGGAGGTCATCTTCTAGATCATTGCAGACTATCTATATCATTGGGGTTAGGCGTGTCTAATATACATGGTGTATTTACATTTTCTTAAAATGTTCATTTCCCATCCAGAAGTTCAATAGTGGAAATGCAGACTCCATCATGAATCAAGGACCCTAGGGGGTGGGGGCTAAAAGATGTATACTGTGTCTAGTGCTGTTGTCCAAATAATTAGAGTAATAAAGAAAGAGGAAAAAGTGCCAAAACTGTAATAAGCATAGTTGCATTTTAATAATTGGATCGTTTTTTATTGTTTCCAAGACTCTTATTAGTATACATGTATCATTTCATGCACTGCCATTTAATCAAACATACACCATTTACTCCAATGAACTTTGAATGGTAGAATGCTTATTTTCATAACTTCACTAAAAATGTTGTTTTTAAAACTCTACAATTTTCAGGACCCATTATATCTATCTGCCATCAGTATTTTTGTACATATCAAGCTGAGAGTGCCTTCTGGTTCTTAACTATTATCTCCTCTTTAGTAATTTATCATTGGTTTTCCAGTTTTAAAGAAGGTTATTAATATTTACCACCAGATAATTATTCCAGGGTGAGATATCACAATTCTTGCTTTATTTTGCGGTATTCCCTTCTGTGATTTTATCATATAATCTAAGGAAGCATGTCTATAATAGAGAAGAAAGAAAGCAGTAATCACAATATATTATTGTACTAAGAATGACCTTCTCATGTTGATTTTATTAGGGAATAATTGTTCCTTCCAGAATTCTTCTCATGTTTATTAATGAACATGTAATGTCATGTATATGTATTTCAGTTAAGAATTACTTCCGTTGCTCTTTAATTTTGGTGGGGGGCGGGGGGGCTATAAACACAGCATTGGTTTCACTGGTGAAATTTCTTCCCAGAAGACACAATATGGTATGAGATCTTTGCTAACAGCAGGTAATATACAAAGTCATTTCTATTGGAAAATATAACATCTGGGAAAAAACAATTTGTGAAAATGCATTTCAGTATGATTGTGTTATGCTAGGCTAATGATGATGGTAACTGCATCATCGAAGTCGGTTTTTAGTAGGAAATGGAAGAGCATTTGGAGAGAACCATTATGAATAGCCTTTGGGTATGTTTTCTGGCAACTGCTTCATGCAGAGAACCCGAACCAAGCCCACATGGCTGATTCCACTTGCTGAATAAAATGCAGAAAAGGGATCAAGGGAGAATTGAGTTTTACTATAACTGAGGAAATAGTCTCTTTGAGTTATCTTGAAATAAGTCCATGATGACCTGGTCACAGTCCTTCTTCTCTCTGTGCTTCAGTGCTCTGGTCATCATCTGGTTCCTCTCAGATGCTCACCCAATGGCCTTAGGACACGTCATTTTCTCTGCCTGGAGCAGTGTCCACCTCCTGCCTTCAGTCCCCAAGGCTTAAGCCCTACCTCTGTGATGTAGATGATAAGTGTGTGACCATTGACACACACTTTTAGGTACTACTTTTAGGTAGTCTTTTCTACCTAACACGTATCATAGCTGTAATTGTGTCTTTTATTGGTGTCTTCTATAAACAACAGCTGTCAATCCTCTGCTAGACTGTACATTTCCTGAATACCTGCCCCATGCCTACCTTTTACATGGGACCTATGAATCCTCTCTGGATGAATTAATGACTTGGCTTTAGAGTGGTGATAACTATGGCCTTGGACCATCTTCCTGAGGTTCACCACTAGTTTCACTGAGCAGCTGTGGCTGGGTTGGTAGGCAATATGCTTTGCTGGCTGTGTTTGAGCATGGACTGTAACTGTGGAACAGAGATTTCATCTGTTCAAAACTATCTGGGTTGTGTGGGGATCAAAGTCTGGGGGATTAGAACAACCGATTCCTTAATCAACAGAGCCAGAGTGACTTCAAAGAGAGTTCTTCCTGGGAAAGACTGGGCAAGAGTATAGAGGAGGGTCAAAGCCTGGATTGTAGGAAACATTAAATCTTCTGTTCCGACTCTATGAAGCTCTGTTTCTATGACATTGCAAGTGTTTCCAGTTTAGTTGCAGGCATGTGCCCAAAGAGAACAGTCATGACTAGAATTACAAGTTTCAAGAACTAGTAAGGGTCTTAGAAAATGGTTTGATGTTTTTTCCCAGATGGAGACCTGTAGAAATCTAGTAACTTGCCCACCATTCCTGGATCAGTGACAGGCTCAGGTCTGGAATCCAGTGTTCTTTCCATCAGGCTAGACTTCTAGACTTCTGTTTCTTACAATAGCAAGTCCACTCAGATGCCTGGAGCCACCCACTCATATACTTTACTTAAGGAGGGGGTCCTGGCTGATGACACTGGCTTGCAAACCCCAAAGATCACTGGTTCAATCCCCAGCCAGGGCACATAACCAGGTTGCAAGCCAGGTCTCCAGCCAGGTCTGTAGCTGGAGGCAGGTGAAAGACAACCATACATTGATGTCTCTCTCCCTCTCTATCACTCTTCTTCCCTTCTCTCTAAAAATAATAAAATTAAAATCTTTAAAAAAAGGGGGGGGGGATCCAGGCAAACCGCTTAACCTATTTGGATCTTAGCCTTTGATTTCCCACATGTAGAATGATGAGCCATGCTAAATACTACCTAAAGTACCTTGAATTGTAGATCATTTCTTATTTTTCATCAACCCTCTGCTCTTCCAAAATTACGTTTCCTTGGGTGCCAGCTCTCAGCCCTGTACTACAAAGTATGATATGGAAGTTTTAGATCAATCATAAACAACACATACAGCACTTACAATATACAAGATACAGTTCTCTGTTCCTTATAGTAATTAATTTAACCATCATTGTGACCCTATTGGAAATATGATTAATTATTTACTCCCATTTTACATATTGAGAAACTTACACCCAAAAACTTACATGTCATACCCATGGTATTGTAGATACTAAGTGACAAGGCTAGTATTTGAACCCAGGCATACGTTCAAATAATTGGATCTTTATTTTAATAATCTGAATTATTTTAAAATTTTAAATTTTTGCCTAGTTTTGTAATAAGCAATTACATTTTTCTTTTATTGGTTTCTTTATTAAATATGATATTATCCAAGACATTTAATTTTCTATTTTGTTACACATGCGTGTTCATTCTTTATTTTGAATAATAATGAAATTTGTGAACATTCAGTTCTTCTTTTTCTCCCCTTTCCTTCACCATGTAATTATAGCTAAATATATTAATTTTCTCAGTGTTTATTTTCACATCTTAAAATGTATATTTACTACTTGATTTATTGGTTTTAAATATCCCCTTTCTACCACAAGCTGAGAAATAATTGGAAAGTAGCATGTTTATATTTCCATACTATCTTCTCTTAAATTTCCTCTCTTAGTTTCTAATATTTTATTTTATTTTAAAAAGGGTTTTATTTATTAATTTCAGAGAGAGGGGAAAGGAGAGAGGAAGAGAGGGAGAGAAACATCCATGTATGGTTGCTTTTCACTTGCCTCCATCTACAGACCTGGCTGGAGACCTGGCTTGCAACCTAGTTATGTTGCCCTGGCTGGGAGCTTCTAATATTTTAAATCTCTGTTGTTAAGGTTTGTTATATGTAAACATTGTTACACACTCATCATTTGTCTTTGGCAAACTTTTACTTAGTTATACTTAATTCTGTATAAATTAAAGCTCACTTCCAATCCTTCTGTCATTTTTTTTGTTGTTGTTGTTTAAATGTATTATTTGTCTGAGGTATTTTTTTTTTAAATTAAGATATTTCCTTAAGAAGAGCTAATGAGTGTTGTAGTCCCTGAATTTTTACATGTCCAGAATTTTTGTTACCTTCACTCTGGCGTCTTGGTACATAATTTGTGTTTAGTGTTTTCTTACCTTAGGACTTTGTAGAGTTTCACTGGTAGTCTTCTAGACATGATGGGGAATGATAAGATGGTGTGTGGCCAGCCAGATTTCTTGCCTTACCATGAAGTTATTTTTTTAAATTAGTTGACTAAATGTTTATCACAAAGATAAATAATTTATCCTCCATACCCTTAATTTCAATGTTGACTTTCTATTCTGTTGGTCACTGGAACATACCCAACCCCTTCAATCTGTAGAGACATAGTTTCTTATATTTCTTAAATTAAAAAAAAAATACCTTTAACATTTTTTCTTTTATCACATTGGTTCTATTGTTTGGGGACATCAATTAAATTTTTTCAACTTTACATCCTAATTTGGTTTTCCTTGTTTTATCTCAATCTCTTGTTCTTCATGTTTTACTGTATTTTCCTTCATGTTGCTCTAGAATGGGCTTCCCCTTCAACTGTTTTGTTCTTCTGTTTCCTTGAGTTTTACTTCATTTTTGAAAAAAAAAATTGTCTTCCTATATGTGTCCTAAACTTTGTTATCTCAGCCTTGAATTCTAGTTTTATAGTGGTGACATTGTGTTTTTTACAAAATTCATGAAAATATGTTTAGTTATAGTTTTGATCTGTTCCTTGGTTATGTAATCCAGGTGAGTATACATTCATTTGTCATTTACTTTTCAGAAATCTATTTTCTCACGGTTCTGGAAACTGGAAGTCTAAGCTCAGAGTGCCAACATTGTTGAGGACTATGTTCTAGTGAGAACTGCTTCCTGGCTGACAGAAGGCCACTTTCTCTTTGTACATAAAAAATGTGAAGGGAGCTGGAAAGGGAAGGAGGGAGGGAGAGGGTGAGGAAGCGAGAAAGAGAGAGAGTGAGCAAGCTCTGGTGTCTTTTAGAAGGGCACTAATCTCATCATGAGGGACCGTCCTCCTAATCTCATCTAAACCTAATTACCTCCTAAATGCTCCATCTCCAAAACCCATCATATTGGGGGTTGGGGCTTTAACATATACATAAATCTGGGGGTAGTGGGGACTAACATTCAGCCCATAATCCTTCTTTCCTTCTTTCCTTTTGTATTATCTTGTATATATATTGCACCTATTTATTTTTAACTTTACAGAGAGGATAATGTATCTGTGTGGTTTGCAGAATCCTGGTGTTTGGTCCCTGAGAACTTTTATAGGGTGTCTGCAAGGTCAAAACTATTTTGATAACAATACTAAAGCCTTATTTGTTGTTTCATTGATTTGACCTTTGTACCAATGGTGCAAAAGCCATGGGGACTGAGTCTGTTGGTGCCATGACATGAATGAAGTCAGTGGTTCTAAAACATACTAGCATCACTGTTATCCTCACAGCCACAGACTCACAGTTCAAAAAGATTTTGTGTTAGTTTTCTGTAAGGGTGTTCTTACTAAGGCAGAAGCCATTGTTTATTTCATCTAAATCTTGTCCCATGATTACCTCTTGAAAACATTCTGTGCAATGAAATGGGAATAGAATACAAAGCATTTCTACTGAATGTGAAAGTATGAGGGTTGTCTCAAAGAAAATGGGTTTCCCATGCATGGAATACCATCTTTACAGAAAAGAATAACTGACAGAGAAACGGAGGATTTTGAGAGCATTTGGCAGAATTTTTTGAAAGTGAATCATGTGAACCTGTCACATCAAAGGAGACAAGTGACAATGTTTGTCGCCAATAAAAGAAATCAAACTTTCAAGCAAAAAATAAAAAAAAAAGAATTTTGGAAAACACTTATTCAATGCTCTGAGCTTGACATCTTCAAAAAAACTTACCAACTTTTCTGATAAGTTCAGTAGTATATTAACTATAATTTCTGAATATTGCACAATAAAGAGTGAACATCTAAAAATATCTGCATTATTCAGTGAATCAAATTACCAATGCACGATGTTACAAATGAGGCCTGGGTAAAAGATTTATTCCAAGCACAAGTTCAACCAGTGGATTTTAATGCAAGAGGAAGAAAAGGTCACTGCTATGGTTTCCTATTCTACATTGCACCCAGCCTGTAAGAATGGAAAACTTTCGGGTTTTGTCAGGTTAAAAAAGAACTTCCACAATTTTTGAAAAGGCTTATCTCAAAAATATTGCTCCTTTTTCTACTACCTATTGTATGAGGCCAGATTTTTTTCATATACTTCAACCAAAATAACATAGCTCAACAAAGTAAATGTAGAAGCAGATATTAGAATTCAAATTTTTTTCTATTAAATCCGACACTAAAAACTTGCTTCTGCCCAGCTAACTAAGATGAGTTATTACTGCAGGATTCTTCTCTCTAGCTCCCTTGACTAAGGGCCTAGGGGTTGTTTGAAATACTGGGTGATTCTGTATCTATACCCACTTTCCCTGCCACAAGGGTTTAAGGACACTGCCACTGCCGGACTGTGTGACCATGCCTGCTGTACCCTGTCATCCCAGAGTATAAATTTGTCAATTGCTTTTAGGAACTGAGCTCTTTTGGCTCTTCTGCCACAAGGGTCCTAGTCCAGCCACGCCTCTCAGTCCCCTCACTGCCCACCAAATCGGGCAGCCCTTCTCTTTATATTCCCTTAGCTGATGATTTTATCTAGTTTCATCAAGATGGTGATTTTAAATTTCACTTTAATACTCATGCTCTCATTTTCCAGCCACTTTTGGGACATTCTCCAGAAGAGAATTTGAGACAAACAAATCTTTAATCCATAGGTAAGACAACCACCTGTTTTAAAGAGAGCAAATTCCGTGTTAACACAGCTCATTGGCATCTTTTTTCCCACATCCTGAATATGTGTTCTGAGCTGCTGAAAACAAAGAAGCCACGCGAGAAGAGTAATATAAATATTTATTTTTATCAAATGATGTCCGTGGCTTGATCCTATTCTCTCACAGAGCTAAGGATGATGTGTCACCTGAGGTTGTTGGTTCAGCCTCTGGCACTGCCCAGCAGCTCTAGTCACATGCAGCTGATGGGGACGGAAAAGCAGAGCAAACATTCATCTAAAGGAGCCACGTTTGGAAACTTCTCCTAACCCTCCCTCCAAGGTTACCAAGTGTGTGTTCCATGTTGTACGTCTCCTTTTCTTTCCCAGAAATCACATCCTTCATCTGACTTCAGCCATGTCTCCCCAGCACGGCAGGTATGAAGGATGGAAAAGAAATAAAGAGATGATGTGAAAACATTTAAAAGGGAAGAGAAAAATTGGATGATTTTGAGAAGGGGATTTCATTGAAATAGTTTCACTTGATGAATACACCTTCACTTTTCTCTGGTGTCTCAGGCTTAGCAAACATGGTTTAACTACCTGCTATTAAATGATTTTCCACCAAGCAAAAAAATAAAAAATTAAAAAAGGAATACATAATGGATTCCAGATTCAGTGCAGCTTCAAGAAATATGAGGTATTTTAGAGCCCTGGAGGATAATGAAATGTTAGAAAAACTTCAAAGCAAACCTTGACAAAGAAATGCTCAAATTCACATGGTGAGCTCTCTTGCCTATTTTTCTAACTATGAAAGAGGTCAGCCTTACTTAACCATAGAAACAGGTGAAAAATGGATAGTTAACATAGCCAAACACTTTACACTGCTATACTTGGGGTTGCTTTTTACCTTTCCTCCAACAAATCTAGAGAAGAACACGATTAATGATTATTCTATGCTAGACACAGAATGGGTACAAGCTGAACTTTAATCATATTGTTTAATCACTATTTTCTTCATGTGACAGTAGGGGCTGGGGTGGCTGCAGGTCTACTGGGGACAGACAAGGCAGAGCTGAAGGCTTCCATGGACAGACTTATTCATACTTCTTACTCCTTATCAACAGTGGGCACTCAAGAAATGTTAGCTATGATGAGTCAGGATTTTCTTTGCTTTTGCTGTAGTAAGCTTCTTTATGGTTTCTATTTGGTCCAATGAATGGGAGAGGGTTCCAGGGTGGTTAAAAAGATGTCTAATGGTTTTAGGGAGTGACTTAGGTAGAAGCCAGATACTAGGGGAATACAGAGGGGCCCCTGAAGCCCTCTGGGCTCCAAGGCTACTAGCCGTGTTTGAGAACGAGCCTTCCAAAGAGACACTCACCCACTCCAGCCTGGGAGCTGGCCAGCTTGCACGGGCGAGTCAGGTGGTCACTCATGTTCTTGAGGAGTTTCACCTGCTTATCCAGGAAGTGGTTCTCCTGGAAGTCACACAACGAAGGGTGTGTGTGGGCAGAACCCAGAGCATGCAGGTCCAAGACAGCCTGGTTCAGGTTCTTTCTTAGGACCATGGCATCCTGAGCTTTACCCCACTCATCTTGGGATGACTTTGGCTGGTCCTGGATAAGAACATGCTGGTTTTGCATATTTAAGAGACTTTCGGTGCCCCTGATCTGCTTCTCCGCCAATTTGAAGAAGTGGCCCACACCCTCCAGAGCCATGTCCTTGCAGTTGAAATAGAAGCCCAGAGCAAGGTAGGTGTAGGAGGCCCACAGGTGCAGGGTGACCAGATGGGTGACAGAGCCTCTGCCTGGGTGGAATAATTCTAATGAATTTGAGAAATCACGGTTGTTCAGCAATGAAAAGTTAAGGTCATTCAATAGTGTTGGCTGGTCTCGTAGGCTAAGGGTGGCTGAGGTGGCTCTGAAGGTGGTAACTGAAAGAGGTTGGAGGGTGGTGGGGTCTGAAAGGAGAGGTGTCTCTGGGTCTGTTGAAGAAAACATTGTTGAAACAAGAGAGAGGTTCAGGGGATTGCTGAGAACGCCGCTGAAATTGATTTTTTAATTGGGGCAGATGTCAACTAGGGGCATGAGACTGATGGTCAACACTATTGCTATAGGTAATAATATAAATAATAGTGTCAACACTTAGGAGAGCTGGAAAAGGTAATTCCCTGCCAGAGAATAGTGGCAATCTGAAGGGTTAGATGTTGAAAGCAATCAGTTAGATCATTTCTCTAAAAGGGTTCTCCCAGACCTGGAACATGTTTTCTTTGCTCCTGCTTTGAAGTAATGTGCCACATTCCTTCTCTGAAAAACATACTGAAGGTTTATGAATTTCCAAAAAGTGATGTGAGGCTATTCAACCTGCAACCTCTTTAGGGACCTGGCCACCACATATATTGGAATCCTGGGTTGCCATGGCAGATGGCTATGGGAAACAAAACAAAGCAAAACCTTCAAGGGTAGACATGAAGGAATAGAGTGCTGTTAAGTGATATCAGGTGGAGAAGTAAGCTGAGTTATAAGAACTTCAATGAGAACTAGTTGGCCTCTGACATGTCCACCCAAGGCCCAGGGCCAAGAGAAAAATGACAGTTTCATTAGTGTCTGTGATGATGAGTCTTGAGACCTCATACACTTGATACATTATCATTTATGTCACCTGAATCTCACCTCCACCACTCATTAACTAGACGTTAGGTATAGGAGACCTCTGTGTAGTATCTTCATAGTTTTCTGTTTCAAATATGTAACTATTCTACAATAATCACATGTGACACCTGTTGTTCAGAAAGTAGGGCAGATTTGGGGGAATGGATGGACACAAACCTTTCTCATGGAGGCAGGATAACAAAGAGGGTAGAAAAGGAACCCAGAGTGGGCCAAGACTCCAAGAACTTGGTGCATGCTCCATTCTCCCAATGGATTTCATTTCCAAGAACAAAGTTTAAAGGTAAAATTAGTAACAATTTCAAGGTGGTGACTATAGGATGTGAACTCCAAGCACAAGGTCCCCTTTTGAGCACAGGGTCATGTGCCACAGCACTGGCCACATGCCCATAATTCTGGTTCCCCTCCGGGTGCGTCCTTGACTCACCAGCCCTTCCATTATCTCCCCCCCAAAAGCATAGGACACACCACTGTCTGTGATTTAAAGCAGGAATTCTTAACCTTTTTGTTCTATGGACTCCTTTGGGAGCCCAGTGAATCCTACTGACCTCTTCTCAGAATAATATTTAGTAGATTTAGTATATCTTATGCAGTGATTTTTAAAAAACATTCCCCTCTGCAATGCATGATATCATCACAGTTTTCTCTACAGATTATTGTACAGTGTAACTAGTCAATTATCAGGTTATTCTGTGCTCAGTACTCGTTTTCCACCAAACTGTTCTGTCACATGTCATCACGTTAGTGACGCAATTGTCTACAATGCACTCTAGTACATTCCATCCATAATCAGGTATTGATCAATATTTGGATGTAATTTAGTCAAAAAAAATTCTATAGCATAATGTTCTCATTTGAGTGAATCCAAAAGAGCCTTTACACTGAAAGTCCTTTTAAATGGACATGACTCTGAAGCTTTGGAATTTTAGTTGTTTTAAACAATGCAAAAGAGATTTGAATTTATCATTGGCTGGATTCCCTCAGTTTGGCTTACATTATATGATTAAAAATGAAGAGAAAAGAAGTAATATAAGAAAATGAAAATAAAATGGGATAGAAGACACTTCATGTTCTGAAACCTCTAGAACAATCTTTTAAGGTAAAAATAAAATGGAAGGATTTGCTAAATTTCAAATATTAGTAAGCAAAAAATAAAGAGACAGTTTTGCCATTCAAATTAATGTAATTTATCTATGGACAACTGAGAGTTAAGAACTCTCCATTAGTGAGTGTGCAAGAAATAATCCCATGATGAACAGGCATGGACCATCCCACCACATCCTCCTCTTGCTCCATGTGCAACGAAACACTTGACTGATAGGTCTGGTCATAGTAGAATGGGCTATCGGGTCATTGACATCTGGCCCTATAATTCCAGGTATAATGGAAGTACTAAAGTTGCCTCCTGAAAAGTAGTATGTAAGAACTGGGAGTAAAATGCTATGAATAGGGGGAGCATCAAGAATACTCTTTTTAAGTATGTGGTTAAGTGTAATGATTTGGTTGATTGCATGAGATCAAGCCCACCTCACATATGTGTGTGCTCTGTTGTTGAGTCCAGAGTCCTTCAATACTGACTGGAAAATGCATCGAGGAAAGAAGATAAATACTTAATTTCAAATATTTTCATTCCTTGGGGGAACACTATCATTTCTCATTCATATCAATTCTTTCATCCAAGGATCATGGAGTGTGACCTCAAATGTTTTCCAGATGCCTAATAGAATGTGTGTTGGAGAGAAAAAAATAACTAGTTTGTTTGGTGCACAGTTCAGTTCTGTTACTCATATTACAGAAGAAAACAAACAAATGGGATCTGAGGTCATCTTTTCTGCTGTATATCACTTTATATTAAAAATAGGAGTAGAAAATATGAGGTCTGACCCAAAAGTATCAGCCACATAAACTGTTTCTAATTATATTGAATTGGCTTGATACTTTTTGGACATACCTTGTATATAGTAATATACAGTATAATAAAAGTAAAAATGTTACGCAGGCAAAAACCTCCTTCTTTTACTTCAATAACTTTCTTTTTGGTTAGTTTTTGGGTATAAATTGCCTAGATGCCTTTTGAAGTTCTTCACCTAATTAGGTTGTTATTCAATCATAAAATGTTCTTTTTGTTCCCATCCCTGTCCTACCCAAATACTTCAGATTATTTAATGACCTTACTTAGCTATGGTACCTGTACACTTTGCTTGTTATTCCAGATGTTTATCCCATTTCTAAAGTGGACCAAGTCACCTAGCAACCTTTGTGAGTATAACCAGGTCATGGCCATTTTTCTCCCAGCTTACAACATGGCATCTTGTCTGCTTGGTATCCTGCCTGTCTCCATGAATACAAATTACCTCACTTCCTGCTGTGCAGCCGATGAGGGGGTTATAGAATTCAAAGGAAAACCATTCCTCAGTTCAAACTGACATCATTAATTTCTTGCCTCTTTGAGACTTGTCAGCTGGAGGGTAAGGCAATAACTTAAAAAGGAGAAATCCCAACCTTACATAAAGTTGACTTTCTATATTTCCATGATATGACTCGATGTTCCCTCAACTATAAAACATTTTGACACAGCAGGTTCTTTATTTACTTAGTAATTCCATTATTTAATTTGATGGCTTGTCTGAATGATAATTTATAGAGTTGTTGAAAATATATTGACTTCAGGTCCTGAAGCTGCTGTAGTTTTCATGCTTCAAGTGTTAAAGAAAATGAAAGTAATGCATGTGAAAATAGCTCTGGTCAACACATGTGAATGTCTCCTCACCAGTTTCTTCTCAGATGTTCTTGCTTAAGCATTGTAAACTCATTTCTGACTGCATGAGCCATACTTCAGTGGTTACCTTACAAGGAACCCTTTAAAATAGAGCTTCCACAGTAAGAGCAGGAAAGATTACAGAGGTGAAGTGAGTAGGAAGATATGATGAGAATTTTTAAAATTCTGGACCTGGCTTTTACTAGATTTCAGGTAGGTTACTAGAGGTTTTCACCTACTCAGCTATATGATGGTAACAAAGGAACTATAGCAGGGATAATTCAAATAATGCTAACATTAATAATTACAAAAGTTTCCCTAAGAATGATTTCATAGGACAATAAGTTTTAAAGTTCAGGAATAGACATTATTATCCTTCAGTAGAATCTTAGTTGCTTGAAAAGACATTTATATATTTCTGTTTTCAATATTATTGTTGTTCATTATTCAGGGAAAAACAAATCTGAGGAGTGGGTTCCAATGAACCCACTGGAATATCCATAGCTCTTTTTATCACCATGACAACAGCAACAACTATAATGATACCAAAGCAACAATAATACTTATGATAGTTGCTACCACTGAGTGCAATAGGCTTTGAGGTATATGCAGCATTATTTTTTTATCCTATTATGTAAACAGTGAAGTAAATGCTCACATAATTGGAGTGCATTGCCAATGACATAGGCTAGTTAACGACCATGTGAGCATTTTACCCATGTGTTTTTTTTTAATTTAATTTTGTTGTTTTATTACATCCATCCCCTTTTTTCCTCCCTTCTGTCCCCTTTCCTACCCACCCACTCCCCCCCCCACAAAGTCAATCCCACTTGTTGTCCATGTCCATGGTTCTTCCATACTAGTTCCTTGACTAAACTGCTCCCCTTCTTTGCCTCCTCTTCCCCACTCCCACCTCCCCTCTGTCCACTGAAGATCTCTTCATTATATTCATGTATCTGGTTCTGTTTTGCTTATTTTCTGGTTTGGGTCCACTAGTCCACCCTCCTGTCTATCATGACTCCTTTTCCTCTCAATAGTTCTTCTCAATAGAGAAGAACTTTTTGGCTAATGGGTAAGCTTCTCAGAGACTACCAACTCTAGCAGTAGCAACAATAAAGTGTCACACACACATGTACACACAGTACCAACCATAAGAAACTTCCATGGACAGTCAAGGCTTGGGTAAAATGGAAACTTATTTCTCTTGCTACAAAAATATTAAAAACCTAACTCTTCAAAGTTAATTAAAAGAAACAAAATGAAGAAGTAGCACATTTCATTTAAAGACAGAGAAAAGTTGTGAGAATCTGGATAAGAGAAGCACACAGGAAGCTTAATAACAGGTTTTCATATATTTGGGGAAAATTAGTTATTTCCCAATTCCTCTGTGAACAGAACAACAATAAGAAAAACACTTGGCTTAGAATACACGATGAAGGCAATGAAAAACAAATAATTAGCTGTGAGTTAAGACTTAGGGTAGGACATTGGTGATCCATATAGAGTCATTAAATCACTCAGTCTTAAGAAAAAAATGAAGAGCTCATTTCCTGGGAATGATTCTCTAGCACTCAAGAAACAGTGCACCGCAGAGGTCATCTGACCATCCAGGTGGATATTTTAGTTCTACCACAATTTTGAGTGATGTGAACTTGAGTAGGTTACTTAACCTTCTTAAACCCCATTTTTCTCACTTCTATAGAGTGGTAAATTATCCATAATAAGTGTGAATCTCGTGCTTTCAACACAGCATTTGACGCCTAGTTAATGCCCCTGGGCCATTACTGTTGCTTTTATATTTAGATATAGTCTGGACTGAAAATGGAACTGTGGGTTCCATTGCATTTCCACTTCCTTTCAGTCAGAAAGACAAGTAATGAACACTTACCATGTTTTGACTACCCAGAATTTAAATGGCTCTTATATTTGGTAGGAATCACAAAGCTGGGACAAACCACAGGGAGGCAGATATTTCCTCTCCGGCTTCTTGGCATTGAAGTGAAGATGTGACCTTGGTTGGTTGACCAAATGTTCCAGCTTGGGTTTTGACTAAGTTGAAGGAAGTGGTGAATGAGAACCGAGGTTACCAGAGATTTTTTTCTGGGACTGAGATAGAAATAATGGCAAAATGGACTCTTACTGTGTGCCTAGGCAGTGTGGAATATGGTGGGACAGTAGCCAGTCTCCAGTGATAATGGCATCAATGGTAACATCCTAAATAGAGTACTTCTGTGCTGGAGTCTTGGTCATTCCTGGTTTCCTTAGGCTCTTCGATTCTCAAGCTTGATTTTCTAGTCATTCTAATGACTCTATGGTGTATCTATCAGCTATATCCACAATAATTCTGTATGACAATTCTCCACCCCCCCAATCTCTCAATAGCATTTAACATAAACATTTCTTTCAAATTCCTGTGAATGCAGGTTATTAGGTGATTGGTTCTTTTAGTCTCAACTTAATATGGCATGGATTCAAACTGTGTTTACACCCAAGTCCACCCCACATTTTCCTCATTGCCACTGAACAGGAAGATTTTGCACCTGATGGTGAAAGGCAAGCATGCTTAACAGCAGGCCCAACTAAGCAAGCACATTGCAAGCCTCTGCTAACATGCCATTGGCTAAAACAAGTTGCACAGTTAAGTCCAATGTCAATAGGGCAGGAAAATATGCACTGCCCCTTATGGAAGGAACAGCAAAGTCACAGGAAGTGTATCTTTCCAAGTTGAAGGTTAAGTATTCAGGGAAGGGTAAAGAAATGGAGACAATAAAAAAATTGACCACATATGAGTTCCTCTATATGTTTCCAGTGGAAGACTTTCCTGCTTAAATTAGCTTATTTCTTTTTTTATGTGTGTGTGTAACGAAGTACCTTGCTATATAATACAGAGACTGTTAAGAGAGTGGGTTGTGTTTCTTTATAGACTTTGGGAAATCTCAGATTGTTATCTGGCCTGCGCAGAGCTGGAGGTGATGGGAATCTAGTGTCTTCCTGTATATTAAACAACAGGAACCCAGCAGCTTATGACATATAGTTGCAATGTAATTTGTTAAATTGTTTGTCTGTTTGACCTAGAATGAAGTCCCCATTGAAGGCCACAAAGTGACCACTGCTATAGAGTAGTATGAAGAACATGCATTATTCCAAGAATGCAGGGTCCGGTGTTCACATCTAAAATCACTGGATAACTTAAAAGAGTAATAAGCTCAACTCCTCATATTTTTGTCTCAAGACACAAACTAAAAATCAAAAACTTTATATAGCTGCTAAAATAATATGTTTTTTATGTTTTATACTTGCAGTGCTGAGGGCTGAGGTCATGAGCTGAAAAGCAAAAATGCAGAGGATTCTATGCTTTGTCACGTTAGTTAAATATACAAGGTTTCCAGATCTCTTAGAATTCTGAGAAGAAAAGGGCTGAGAATAGGAATGGTCACTCATGTGATAACATTTGAAAGAATAGGACCTCCCCTGAAGGTCAACAAGTCAGTTTTCCCTGTCTAAAGAGGCTGTTCCAGCTTGGCTTAAATACCCTGTCTCCTTTGCCTATTTTGCAAAAGGCATCAATTTTCCCATTCCTCGCTCACCTCCTGCTTTGTACAGAACTTTAGGTAGAGTCAGATCACCTCTTCCTAGGGGTCTGAAGAAGTCTCACATGCCAAGAAAAGTACAGTTCCTTGTTAATTTGTGTCACAAAACATTCTGAGCAGTATGTGTGGGAATGGATTCCAAGGATATGAGAACAAATAGGAAAAATTATAAATAGAGATAAGACTCATTTATTTTACAATCTGGAAGGCAGAAGAGATTCTGGAGTCAATATGCTAGAATAGTAGAGGTTTTGAATGTGACTTGAGAGGTGATAACATCCTTCTGCATAACATAGAGATTCCTGATGGAGTGAATTTACAATGTGCCATCTACTCACTACTCACTCACCTTCCATCTCATCTACAGGAAGGCAGAGAAGAGTTGCCCTTTCTAAGGTATTAAAATGTTTGTGAAGGAAGCCCTAGCATTTCTGAATAATATCTTAGTGGTACAGTAACCCCACCTTATCCATGGGGTATATATGGATGCCTGAAACTGCAGATAGCACTGCACCTTACAAATAATGTTTATTTTTTTTTCCTACACAAGCATACCTTTTTGTGTAAAGGAAGCACGTTAGGGCTTCTCTTAGGCATATCCAAATTGCCATCATGGCTCCTCTTGCACTTTGGGGCCATTCTTAGGTAAAGTAAAGTTGACTTGAAGACAATCACTGCACTCCCTGAATAGTTGCTCTGATCAGTGAGACAGCTACTAAGTGACTAATGGACAGGTGGCATGTACAGGGTGGAGACACTGAACAAAGGGACGATTCAACCTCCAGGGCAGGATAGAGTGGGACAGTATGAGGTTTCTCTTGTTCTGAGCATGAGGCATATTTTTAAACTTAGAAATTGAGATGGGCTCTCTGTTTTCAATGCTATAAAAATGCTTGAAGCCCTGGCTGGTGGTACAGTGGATAAGGCACCAGCCTGTGAACCCAAAGGTCGCTGGTTCGATTCCCAGCCAGGGCAATATAACTAGGTTGCAGGCCAGGTCTCCAGCCAGGTCTGTAGCTGGAGGCAGGTGAAAGGCAACCATACATGGATGTTTCTCTTTCTCTCTGCTTCTCTCCCCTCTCCTCTCTCTAAAAATAATAAAGTCTTTTTAAAATGCTTGGAGATATGAAATGTAGCATGTCAGATACCATAAAGGGCATCTACTCACTAGGAGCATTGTGGGAAGGGTACTAAGTGTCCCGACTCAGAGTGTGCTTTGATTAGGACATTCTGCTCATTGAATCCCAGGGACTGACATTAGGGGCAACTCATGAAACTGCTATTTGATTTGTTTAACTTAAACAAATACAAACAAAAAAAATTTTTCTTTTGAGATTTCCTTGCTATTTGGACATAGCTCCTTCTCCTACCCACAGCTACAAGTCAGTTCCAAAGCTTTCGTAATTTGTAAGTTAAGGGAACCATAAAGTAGAACCAATGTCCTGTGCATGTGCATCTACATTCCATCTTTCTGAAAAAGACTTGCAGCCATTTAACAAGATAACACTAAGAGGTTTGTGGTTATTTGTCACAGCCTTAGGGAAAACCATAAAGAAATCTCTGTTGTATTCAGAGGTTCAAGGGTCAAGTGATATACGGAAATCTAAGAGTCTGTCTCACAGTAGGTCCACCTCTGAGCTCATCCTAAAGCGATTTTCCTAGATGCTAAATATTGATGTACAAACATTCAGCAACAATAAGAGTTCTCACATTGATTTTCTGATCCACAGAGTAAGGACTCCATGTGTAATAAAAGTTCTCATTTCTTAGCCATATAGTAAATATAAAATTTTATGTAATGGAGGCAGTGGTGGGCACATAGATCCACAACTCCTAACTTCTCAAACAAGTAAACAAATGAAAAATGACATAAACCCCATACTTCCAGCATAATGAGAAAACAAAGGCATCCCAAACTTTAAATTAATTGTCAGTAGGAAAGCAAGCACCAAATCCTACTAAGCTATTATTCACTGTTCCTGCCATATGATTTGAGTAATACAAAAACGGTTCTGGGAAAATTGCACTTAAGAGAGTATATGGGATTTTAGGGTATGCCTAAACTTGATTTAAAAATAACATTACCAGGGGGGGAAATGGGATGAATATAATACAACAACAATAAAGTTAAATTAAAAAATAATAATATTACCTAGAAGGAAGTCCACACAAATACATAAATACCTGTATTTTTGTTTCAGAACTTAGTCTATAGGAAATGGTTGAAGGTCCTACTATGGAATCAGTCTTGGGAAAATGTTTCTATGGAAAAAGATGGTTAGAGGGGATGGATGGGTGACTTTTGGAAACTGAAAAGAGAAAAATAAGCAAAAGGAGAAAACTTAGGAACTTTCAACATTAAAAACTACAACCAGGTCCGTAGCTGGAGGCAGGTAAGAGGAAACCATACATCAATGTCTTTCCCTTTCTTCTTTTCTCCCTGCCCTTCCCTCTAAAAATAGTGAATTAAAAAAATCTTAAACATAAAACAAAACTAAAAATCAAAAGGTACATAGAATCTCTCTTGGCTTTTCTCCCATCTATATCCCGCTTTCCAAGTTAGTATAGAAACCATTCTTTGTGACACTGATGAAGATATGCTTCTGAAACTGGAATCTCATAAAACACCCACCCACCAGCCCTGGCCACAGAATGCAGAAAGGCAAAAAACAGCTAGCCTGTCTGTCTCCCTATCTATCTATCTACTTTTTAAAAACCTAGAAAATGATATCCAAGTAGTTCCACAGATGCACATTCTCCTAATAAATTAGAGTATATTAAACTTAGAAACTAAAAAATAGTCTAATATCAGAAATAAAGATTAAATTACAAGTTGCCTAAGAAAGAGTAAATATATTAAAAACAGCATGAGGGAATTTAGGAAAAATAGGAAAACAAAGATAATAATAAAAGTTAGATTCAAAAAACATTAGAAAGGGTCAGAAAAATGGTGAAAATGAAAGACAAGCAAAGAAATTAACATATGTGTAATTGGAATTCTTAAGAAGATGGGAAAAAAACCCAAGAATAATGGAAGCAAAATAGTATTTAAAAGTATAATTTGTACTTCCAGTCATGACTAAGAAAGCTCACCCAGATGAACTTTTCTGTGGACAACAGCTATAAACTCTGAAAGAACTACAAAGGGTGGTTGCTGGAGAGAGAACAGAAGTAGGCAGATTTTTATGGAGTCCTTGCTTGGAAGTGAAAGCAAGCATTCATTGTACAGTGTGCATTCTCTGTGTTTTTCTTTTCTTTTCTTTTTTAAGTTTGGGAAAGGTGCACTTGCTAGGGGCACTGGTGAAAACGTTACAGCCTATTCTGCTAAAGAAATCAGTAAATGTAAACTGGGAAAATCTAGACATTGGAGAAGCAGTAATATTTCTAAATAAGAAAGAGCTGGAGAGGGAGTATTTGATTCATGTCTGCATCCATCTCTGGGTGACTTATATGTACCATGGGTGGTTGAAGTAGGCTCAGAAAAGCCTACTTTTATCTGAGATTAAAGCTAAATTCCAGGAATAAATTTTCAGTTGAAATCCAACCAAGTTAGATATTTGCTAAAACAAACAAACAAATGAATAAATAAACCTAAATAACCCAATACTCTGAGCAAAAAATAAATACCCAGAATCTCCTTAACATAGAACAATAATGCCCAGAATTCCCTGACATATGAAAAGCTAGGAAATAGAACTCATTGTCCCATCCAGAAAAGAAAAATCAGTGAAGACCCAACTTGAGATGACTCGGATTTCTGAATTAGCAGATAGTATTTGAAGGAAGATATAATGTCCTCAATAATGGAAAATATGCTTACAATGAATCAAAAGACATGCAGGGATGAAAAAGGTACTCTAAAAGAAGTTATCCTTAAATCAGACAAAATAAACTTTAAACCAAATACTGTAATAAAAGATGAAGAAAGTCATTATAAAATTATTAAAAGATCAACCCAACAAGAGGATATAGCATTTCTTAATATTTATGCACCCAACATAGAAGCACCTAAATATATAAAGCGAATATTAGCCAACCTGAAGGGAGAAATCGATAACATTACGATGATAGTAGGGGATTCAATATCCCCATTTCAACAATGGATAGATCATCCCAACAGAACTCAGTGAGGAAGTGTAGGGATTAACATGCATGCTAGAGTGGATGGACTTAGATATTTACAAAGCATTCTGTCCAACAGTAAGAGAACACACATTCATCTCAAGTTCACATGAAACAGTGTCCAGAGTAGATCATATGTTAGGACCAAATAGTCAAAATTAATACGTTGTTGACCAGCAATCTTATCCAAAAGCTAATGCAAGTGCAAACCTGGGTTCACTCATGGAGCAAAGTACATCCATCTGTTCATTGGCATTGCCATCGGGCTGCTGACAGGGCTGCGAGGGGCACCGATGTGGCTGTGGCAGGAAACTGAGCGGGCTGGGCCACATGTGTGTGATGACACCTTAGTGTTGTGGTAACTCCTGAGTGCCCAGTGAAGAAACCAATCTTGAAGAGCCAATGCAGAACCCATGAGTGGGATTCTGGAGCTGGCAGGGCAAGTCCTGCATCCAAGTGGCTCAAAATTCCATCCCCAGCTCCTACTTACAGGCATCCCTCGGGACAACTGGCATAAGCACCATAAGACTTGGGGCAAGAGAAAACTCTACCATACAAAACAAAAGTATGAGCCGGGATACTCTGCTTCCAACATTAAGACCAGCCCTCACCGTATACCACACGTGGTGGAGTCAGCAATAATTACTGGTCTTTGAGGATGGAAGCTACCATTTCTCCTGGGGTCCCCAGCTCTGTACAAGCAAAACAAGGATTGCTGACATTGTCTATATGCATCTGACAGTGATCTGGTCCATCCACACCAAGACCCTAGGGGAGAACCGCACCAACAGTGATGAGTCCCACTAGGCACTGCCCTAGGCTACAAGGCTGGGGCCAAGCCAACTCCTATGGAGGAAGACATTTTAAACACTAAAAGATCAAAGAAAATTCAAAAGAAATACAATGAAAGAAAAAACAATACTACGATCAGCAGTCTTCTGAAGGAAGACTTCCAGCAGAGTGAGCTTCTTCCATGTCCCACTTCCGGACCAGGCCAACGTGGCCCTGCAGATGGCCATGCCCTGGAGGGCAAGGTGTTGGAGTGGGAGGCTAATGAAGGCCCAGAAAGGCAAATAAATCCTCCTCCCCCCTGGCTTATCTCATGTAAGAAGGTGTTTATTGTTCTAAGATAATTAACATGGCCCGTAATTGGACTCATCAACAGCATGTACCTCCTGATGTTGGGCACTAAAAAGGTGATCTCGTTGCTATTGTATTCCTGCCAGCAAAACATAACTTGAATCTAACCATAAGGAACCATCAAACACTCACGAATTACAGCCTGTGAAGTAACTGATCTGCTCTATTGGTGTCTGTTTGTTTTGAAAGACTTGATTGTAGAACTGGCAACATCTGGTGATGCCTGGGAAATTAGATGATGTCTCATTCATGTTAATGTCTCAATTTTGATCATTTTTCCATGGATATTTAACAAAGTTCTACATTTTAAGAAAATAGACACTGTAGCATCTAGGGATGTAGTGGTACCAAGGGTATCACCTTTAAATGGTTAAGAAATGAATAACAGTAAGAGAAAAAATAATAAGGAGGGAAAAGGAGAAAGAGGTATAATGGAGAAGGAAAGGAAAGAAAGAATAAAATTATGCTGAGTGAAGGACAGCAGAGGATTTTTGTGCTCTTCTTACAAATTTTATATAAGATTGCAAAGTACATCAAACACAGAAGCAAAAATAAGTTCTTTGCCACACTTCTGATGGAGAAAAACTGTTACGATCTATATGCTGCCTGAAGCTCCATCATGAAAACACTGAAAGCTGCATGCATGGGAATCACATCCATGTGTCCAGTTAGCTTTCCAGCATGGCCAGTAGAGAAGGTGGGCTGGCCATCCAGAGCCCATCAGTAATTGTAAGTTTAATCGGAGGATGACACCAATTAAAGCTGCTGTTCCCAATGTGGCCTCCTTGTAAGAATGAATCAATAGAGCCCTTGGGACCTGACATGTGGCTTATAATTGCAGATGTGAGGACTGAAACATCAACATTTCCTCCCTTAGTATCTGAAATATGGATTTATACATTTAACTGATTTCCTTTTTTAGTTCAACTCCTACTATTAATACCAGATTTACTATTAAAAATAATGTTACCATTTTGTTCCTAGTTCATGGGGTCATGGAATTGCCCACAGGCAGGAAAGACATGGTCATCCCCTCCAAAGTAGAAGAGGCTGCTGGAGTTTGACAAGAGGCAGAAGCACATGGATCTCTCTCATCCTCTTCTTGGGAAGAAGGTGAGTGTATTTTCAGTTGTATGAGTGATAGCTGAATTTTAGAGGGATAATTTTTTAAGCATAAAAATAAGAAAAATGATGTGTGGGGTTATTTCATGTCTAAAGTAGGGGAAGAGAAAGCAGTCCTTTGTAAAGAAAGGATGCAGCTGTTTCAGGAATCATTTACTTTTTTGCAGTTGATTTTGATAATTTAGTCATATGACCATTCAGTTACAAGAAAGGGCAGGAAATAGAGTCATTAGCTGGGATGCTGTGTGCTTTAACACAACTCAGGACAGGGAACACTTCTATTGTTAAAGCAAGAAGAAAGGGGAGCAGCTTAGACAAGAACCTAGTATAAAGGAACCATGGACATGGACAACAGGTGGGATTGACTTTGGGGGGAATGGGTGGGTGGGGAGGGGGACAGAGGGGAGCAAAAAGGGGATGGATGTAATACAACAACAATAAAATTAAAAAAAAAGTAACTAACAATAAAATAAAATAAAAAAAAAGCAAGAAGAGGGAACTAAATCCTAGTTGGTTAATTTTAATTCTGTGTCACATTTGGATGGAATTAATTGCTGTTATTTCCAACCCAAAACCTGAATAATGCGGTTTCCTTATAGCTGTTTCAACTTTAACTTTCTGTGCAGATATTTGAAACTACACATTTAATTTTGCAGGGAGTTATGATCAATACTTTAATATTCTCTAGTACCATCTTTAATCTTAGTAAGTCTGTCCCCAATGCACTTAAAAGGTGATTTTGTTTACCAACAAATTTGATTTTTTTCATAATACAGCTGTGTAAGAAAGTTTCCAGTTTGTGGAGCATTACTAAGTATTAGAATAAGTTATGAAAGAGATAAAACTCTTTGAGTAATGAGATATTATTTGAAACAAGATATTATCTTTGTTCTTTCCTGTTTGCATCCATTTGCTCAGACACACAGGTGCCTATATATATATCATGCCTATTTCTGAAAGGAATCAAAATGGCTTAAAATTAAGAAGTGCAAGTAAAATTAAAACAAAAACTAGTACAAAAAGAGTAAAAAAGAATTACAATTAATAGAAGAGTGGAAATGAGGATGAGTTAGGAAATCACGTAATTGGAACAAGAAAGCTGCCACACATGGGCAGAGTGTACCCATGTGTGTGTGGCTGTTCTGCAAGTAGAAAGACGAAAACTGGACAAGATAAATCATAACAAGTCAACCAAACACTGCAGTTCTCTTAAATATTTGCTGAGCTTATTAACAATAAGAGACCTCACAGAATACTAGTGTAGCATGGAATAGAAAATTTGAAGGTCTCAATTAAACATTTGCTCAGACGTTTCTTTGAAAAGCTTTTTATTGTGATTTGACACCGTTGCCTATAAATCTAACCTGGCTTGTTGTAGCCAGGACAACCCCCTGCCCCCGCCCCACTTATGACCATAGCGGCTCTTCCTCAGGCAGGACGATTGAAGGACTCCCAGGCAGCCTGGAGAATTGGAAGTTGCGTGTGTATGTGGTTCTCTGTGGGTGAGGGTCTGCGTGTGTATACACGTACCCTTGCTCTAGTGCTGTGGTTGCAATCATCAGGTTATTTAAGGAATTATACAGAAAACAAGAACAAAATTACAGTATTATTGTCCTAGTGATAATTTGTTACGGGAAGTCATTTTTACACTTATTTCCAGCAATCAGCTTTTCCTGGTCCTGCTCCGCCTGTGTCAGGAGAGCTCACTTTGCCGAATGGCACCTCCTGATTCCTCATTTGAATTGAGTCTTCCATTTCATTGATCCCACTCTAAAATGGAACCATGAATTTCATAGCCTCAGTTCCCATTTCTCCCCACCTGTAATTCGTTTCTTTTGCTCTTAAGTGGAAGGGCTGTGAAGGGAAGGATCATCAAGTTCCAGGTCAGCATAATCTGGGCTTTGAGAGCATACATGTGCCCATAGGGAGAGTCTTACCATGAAGGTTTTAGTTTGCAGGCTGGTGCTCAACCCACTGAGCCACACCAGTCAGGGCCCTGTGAAGTTTTTAATTGGAACAAGGTCTGTTGATTTTTTATTGTGATGCTGCTGTCCTGTGGCTGAGGAAACTGATTTTAGAAAAATGTCTGTCTGATACGGCATGAAATTAGGTTATTAAAAAAACATGCAAGGGCACAGAAGCATGAATACATTTAGCTTTTCTTGGATGGCTAATATAGTGAATGCCCTTTAGAAGTAGATAGATAGTCCATTGTTAAAGGTTTTTGGTTGGATCCTTGAAATTTTGGAAAGAATAGACAAGAAATTGTTATTCCTAGGAACAGCCTACTCGGTGTTTTTATTGTAAAAGACTGGTGTATAATAATAGGAAGATCTTCAAAATTTAAGTTCCTAGAACTTATCTTAAAACTTTCCCATCATTTAAATTCATAGAATTTTTAAATTTCATTAAGGACAGGGTTTTATAACCAAATTAATTGGTGGAAATCTTTTACAAAAGAGGAGTTAAATACAAAGAAGGGGACTTAAAGGGGAAAATTGGGACAACTGTAATAGCATAATCAATAAAATACAACTAAAAATTAATGGCAATATAAAGACTAAAAACAAACAAACAAACAAACCAAACTCATGAGAATGACCCTGAGTCCTTTGAAAGAATTTACTATCTCCAAGAAAATGAATGGAAAGAATATCTAAAGCTAAATTTTTCCCATGAGATTTGGTTATAGGTTATGAAGCCATTGGTGTTTGGTTTACTGAATATCCATTGTTGGTCCTGGGATTCCATTCAAAATATTAGGCCCTGGCTGCTGGCACAGTGGATAAGGCACTGGCCTGTGAACCCAAATGTCGCTGGTTCAATTCCTAACCAGGGTAAGTAACCAGCTTGCAAGCCAGGTCTCCAGCCAGGTCTGTAGCTGGAGGCAGGTGAAAGGCAACCATACATTGATATCTCTCTCCCTCTCTGCCTCTCTCCTTTCCCCTCTCTCTAAAAATAATAAACAAAATCTTAAAAATAAAAAAAAGATACTGTATTACATTCAGTCATTATGTCTTCCCTCAACTGTTACATCATTTTCCCAGACTTTCCTTGGTTTTGATACCTTTTATAGTTTTAAAGAATGTGGACTCAACTAGAATTTATTTGATGTTTTCCCATGATTAGACTGAGGTTATGAATTTTTTGCGGTCAAGTCTCTCCACTGTCAGGTCACTTTTATTTTTCCTATTCATATACTATCCTGTCTGGAAGGAGGTCACTATGCTAAACCACACTTGGGTGGGGAGTTGTGCTGTCTTCCCTGACAGTGAAATATCTAGAAAAATTACGTGGACTTCTTCTAAATGACAAATTTACCTCTTCTCCCTCATTTACTTATTTATGCTACATTTATTTTTATTTTTTAAATTTAATTTTATTGTTGTATTACATCGATTTATCTCTGCATGGACCTTGGGATATTTATTTTATGCTTTGGGCTATAGCCCAATATTAGGCAAATGGAATTTTCAAGGTTTTTCAATTAAAGATTGTAAATGTTATTAGTAGCAATACAATAATATTTCAAAGGCACTTTTAGGGCTCAAAACTAGGATTTTTAAGTTAATATGTACATTTTATTGCCATAAAACTGTTAATGGTGCCAAGTATTGTTTATATACTAACCAGATTTTTCCACATCTGCATTATATAGTTTACATAGTTTGTGGTATTGACATTACTCAATATTTAGATCGTCAAGCATGCATTTAATGTTATAGTAAAAACACATCTGTGACCATTAAAATATCAATATTTAGAAACAAAGGCATAAAATTTCAGTTTGTAAGGATCTTTTAACCTCTGCTATGATATTGTAGAATACCAAAATCATGGTGAAAGAAACTAGTTTAATAAATATCACATAGATGTCTGTATTAAATTTAAAAAGAGAGAAAAGAAAACATCAGCCATTAACTTCTGGGATAATTATACTAAACTCAAACTATCAACATTTCAGTCATAAGAAATCTCTCACTGTTTTAAATAAGCACAAGCTCTTCCATGTTCTATGAGTATCAATAATTCTAATATTTAATGGCAAATCTCAGAAGAAAGTGAGCCATGCCAAGGAAAGGCTGATTAAAAACCCTTGTCTCAATCATCTGTCACTCTAAATGGATCTCCTTGTATTCTGCTAGTAGAATGCATCAGCATTCCCCCATGAAGTGTGAAAGAGAGGAATTGATATGTCACCATTAATGAATCATCATCATTCATGCATTATGAACATAGACTGGCAAGGCAGTGGCTCTCAACCTTCTCAATATCACAAGCTATTCTGAGACTGAAGAATTTTGGATAGATTATTTCCCAGGAGGAACACTGAAATCATGAGCTGGCTCCATGGACCCTTGTATGATCCATAAATGGTCCAAGAACCCGCCATCATAAAAGATTAGACTAAGTCATTTGCCACACCTAAGCAGGGAGTCATGGTGAGGAACAAGCTTGGGTCTCCCTCTGCAAACATGTTAGCATTAGATTCTAATTTCTTCCTCATCTCTTAGGGTCTTACTTTCCCCCAAAGGAGCTCTATAACACTGAAGAAGAAACTTGATGAAGGCAGGTAGGGAGGACACCTCTAAGTAGAGCACTTTGCCTAGAGTGAGCTAAACACTCAATGTACCTGTTTAAATAAGAGAATGGATTAGTGGATGTATGAATGCAGGGGGGGCCCAGTACAAGTTTTCCAGTTAAATTCACAATGCCACTAGCAATACGCACCAATCTCTAACTTCTATACCCTTCCTTATGAAATCAAAGTTAACATAGAACAATGAGAAAAATTAAAACCCTACAACTTCTACGATTTTATAGAAATGGATGATGGAAAAGTATGGTTTGGTAATGGTGCTTTTCATAAAAATGCCCCACTCTTTGTGTTAGTTCAGTCAATTAAAATATTAGAATCTGGGAATCAGCTGAAAAAAAGTCTTAGTAATATCACAGGATAAAAATGTTAACTGGTTTTAATATAGCAAACAGAACATATGAATAACTCCCCCAGCTACTCTAGGTCACAGTGCTTATGCTTTTGTGACACACAACCCTGAATGTGTACCACTCACTGTTCAAAGAAGTCTTTGGAGCTGATCCCTGTAATTCAAAGTCAAGGAGATTTTATCAGGTTACCAGCACTTTATATAAGTAAGCCAGATGCCAGTGTAAAATTTTCCTGGGTTCAAGAAAATCCAGGTCAAATGATGAAAACACCAGACACATTTTCATAGTCAGCTTTCATAAATAACTCACATTGAGCTTTTTGAAGGGAAAAAAAAAATACTGCCCATAGTAACTTCTGAAAAAGATTTTCCATAAAGCTAAACTTGTTCACCAAATGATGATAAACTTAAAATAGGAGAAATTGTAACAGGAAGACTGGCAGTGAGTGTTAAAATCAGTTTCATATGTGTTTATGTATTTGTAGGAGTTTGCTGGTTTGAAATGTTAATGTGATTATTTGAACTTTTATTATGGAATTTCAAATATATACAAAAGAAGAAAAAGTAAGATAGGGAACTCTTATACATGCATCAGTCAGCTTCGATAATTGTCAACACAAGTCCAATTTTATTTCTTCTTTAGTCCAACCCACTTTTTCCTACATCCATCCCCCAACAGTGAAATATTTAGAAGAAAATAGAAGATCATATGCTTTCATCAATAAGTATTTTAATATGCATATCTAAAAAGGTAAGGACCTTTAAGGTAAACATATCTGCATAGCATAATCACAATAATATATATAAAAGAAATTCCTTAGCTTTATCTAATATCGAAGTAATATGCAAACTTGAGGGGAATTATTATTATTATTTTTTGATAACATGGATGGACCTTTAAAGGCATTATATGAGTTGAAATAAGTCAAAGAAAAATAAATACTGTAAGCTCTCAATTACATGTGGAATGATTTTATTTTAAAGATGATATGATTAGATAAATGCAAGTCAGAAGAACAAGCACACTAAAGTTATTCTATTTGGGAATGGATGTTACATTTGTTGTTTTATTTTATGTGATATATACATACTATATATCAGTAGAAATGTACTTTTGAATTTTTTTTGCAGAAAATAGATATAAACAAAACATAGCTTTTTACAAGATAGAATTAAAGGAACCGTAAGTAGACAGGAAGATTGGTGCCATCGCAGGAAAGAGTGGGCATTCATGCCTCTGATGAGTTCCCCTTTCTCTATGAAACAGGAGGTGAGGTTATCTGCTAAGACCTGGTGGAGATGAGATGGGGTGGGATTTGGAGAGAGTAAATAAGGAGACTAAGTAGATAACTAGCTAGAAAGAAAAACTCTTCAAACCTTCATTTCATGACACAGTTTCGTTGCGTGTCATGAAAGAAATGTGATATTCTTGATGTAAAACTTCAAACAGATTAATAGATGAAGAAAAGTCAAAGTATACTAGTTATTCATCTTAGAGAAAAAGGACCAAAAGTGAACATTTTAATTTGGTCTTTGATATTTAGATAAATGTCAGTCAAGAAGTGCTTCTGAATAATTTAAAGATAACTATTAGAATTATTACCAGTAATATAGACCTTCAAAAACCCTGATTAATTCAAGAAAAACAACCAGCAACAAAAAACAGTATGTATTAAAGCACATATCAATGAGCAATTAAAGCAAAAGAGGAAAACTTAGAACTAAACGATTATAATAACAAAAGTAAACTGATTGAATATCCCAATTAAGAGCCAAAGGCTCTCAGATCAAAGTACATGCTGCTTACTAGACACAGAGTTATAAGAGACTGAAAGGATCAATGTGAAAAATGAGGTTTCTAAAAAAAAAATGAGGTTTCTGTGACTCAGTCCTTTTGTCCAAAAAAGGGGGACACAAAGTAACAATTTGACCAAGTCCCCTGCTTCAAGTAAAATGAGCTAATATATATAAAGTGCTTAGAACAGGGCAGCTCACATACTAATAAGTAGTTGTGTGTTTGTTATTATTAACTTCATTAGTAGCATTAATATGATTGTGAGGCCCTTGATCTTAAAAGAGAGGAATTAAAGCTTTTCTAGTAAAGGAATGCTATGCTGCCATGTAAACTGATGGCTAAGAAGGCAATATTAAAAATGTTAAGTGAAAAACAAGAACACAGATGATCATGTGTATTAACATGGTTTCTACTATATATCCTGGATTTCTAAGTGTATGAAAATGTGGAAGTTTATATAAATATTAATTGTTGAATATTGAAAATGGGTAATTTAATTACCCATTACTTTAATTTTTTATTTTATCAAGTTACCCTTTTGGAATTAAAAAACTCAAGCATTTCTCTTTTAAAATAAGATGTTTAGGTTGAGGGTTTCCTGATCTTTCAAATCAAGGTTGAAAAAAGGCATTTTATTAGACCTTTTATTTTTTATTACCTTTCTTTCTGTGAGTTGATTAAAGCGATTGAAAGAGAATTGAGATCAGAATTAAGAGGTAGTAAAATCATTATTTTATGGGTTTTTTTTTTTTTTTTTTTTTGAGTGATTAGATGGAAGCTGGACCATCGCTGCAGAATCAGCTTGGCCATCAAGATTCCTGGCAAACATGTCTCGTTTGTTTTCTGTTATATTGTTATAATTGAGTTACACATGGTTGCAAGCTTTCACTGACTCATTTTTTAAATTTTTTGCCACTTTTATTGCCCTATGTGTTTGCTGTCATTCTGCTAAGAAAAGTATATTGGAGTGGCCATGCTAGAAGCTGATAGCTTTTATCAATTTTTCCATCTTTGTAAACATGTTCAACCCCACCAACTGTTCAGACACTAAACCATCCACACGTATGTTTCTGAGGAGCAGGTTCTGCTCTGTCCTGCGCTGAGCATAATCTTGGTGAAATACACATGCATTTAGCGTTGGTCATTTCCACAGAGGGTGGGCTAGTGCAGGGACAGGGACAGCTTTCCATGAGCAGTTCATAGGGGTCCCCTGACAGCTCTGTGAGCGGTATTGACCAAGTTTGGATCCAGGGCAGTTCTATGTCATTTTTCCCTTCGGGTGGATTGTCATATTCCCCTTTGTCTGCTGATGCAGACAGAGAACTTTTCATATCAGCATGCGGAGTTTGGGTATGTCTCCTGGAGAGAGGAACACTTGTAACCAGGAGAAAATGGTTTCTATGAGTGGCAAGGATGCTTGACTTGGCATTATATGATGGTTCATACATTTCTTGAAGTGTGCTGCAATTCAGGTACAACCATTGCAGAGATGTGGCTCATCTCCCCTTTGATTGATCGCAGGCAATTCTGAATATCTTCTAACTCTCCTTTTAAAACCTCCTGCAAATTTAAACAGCTGCTGCACACGCAGAAAGGTGACAGAGTCAATTTGGAGACTTGTAAAGAGCGTTACCATTGTTTCGTGGAAAAGATTAGAGAGGCATGTCTAATCTAATTGTCTCCCAATAATGGAGTCACTCTGTGACAGCCTCCTCTGATGAGATTTCGCTCCTGGCTTTTTAAATAGTGCCTTCTGAATAATCTAGACTGGCTGGCTTATCCCTAGCGTTGTGTGTTCTGAAATGTGAGACTGATCCATGAGTCTATTTCCCAATACCCATCTCTGCTCTTGGTTATCTTCTAGATTCTCTGGGAACTGATAAAGATCCCCCCTTCCCCAACAAGAGGGTTTTGGGATAAGTCAGAACAAGCTATTAATTTAATTAAATCCAATGGCTATTGGTTTTCCAATGAAATTTTACTCCCTATTATATTTCTGATCCTAAAGTATGTACAGACACCTGCAAATGAGTGTCAAAAAGCTCATGTGATAAGCATATTCCAGTGTTTACAATGTCCTCCTTAGATGCTTCAAACTGGAATCGAAGTCCCCTTCTGTCACTAATTTCCTTTGGAAACCTAAAGTCACCTTGTGTGTAAAGTAATAAATAAATAAACAAACAAATAAATAAATGGTATCCCAAATGAGGAGAAATTCTTGGTTTCTGGCTTTCTGCAACAGTTGTCAGTCCAATGCAGTGCCAAGCCAGACTCCATGACCTGTGAGCAGAAACTGAACTGGGAGAACTTTCTCAGCTGGAGGCCAATCTTGGTACTTTGCACTTACCTCCCAGGAATCTCTTTACACAAATGTACTCACAGGGTAGCATTGGAAACTTTGCCTCCTTAGAAAACTCTGGAATTTGTCATGGTGGAAGAAGCCGCAGTAACAAGTTTTAATTTCAATTTTTTTAAATCACAAATCTCTTAACTTCTATTTCTCATCTCTCAAAGACTGGATGGAGAGTGCAGGCATGTGCCAGTGGCCTAACATTTGTACATCCTAATGAGTGGGTGGATCGATTTTATAGGGTTGCCATAACAACGCACTACAAACTGAAGTTTATTGTCTCAAGTTTCCGGAGGCTGATATGTAAAATAAAAATATTGACAAGATCGGTTCCTTTCAAAGGATGTGAGGGAAGGATCCATTCGGAGAGTCTCCCCTTGGCTTATTGATGGCCATCTCCATGTTCACATGGCTTTCTCACTGCACAGCTGCTGTGAAAAACAAACAAATGAAAAGAAATATTTTTTTGCCCCTCACTTCACATGGACTATCTTCATCTCCCATTTTTGTGCTATTTTGTTGTTTTTAAGATCTCAGGGCTTTTGGGCTGTCTCAGATACAAAAAGCCTTGAGTGTGGTACCCCATAGGGGCCAACTATCCCCAGGAAATGCCACCATGTTCCTTGAACACCCATCAACATGGACCTCTCAGGTGTACCACATGCTTCTCTATCTGGAGGGCACCTTGTTGATATGACAGGAACAATAACAATAGTGACATCAGACCCACATTCTTTGGGTGGTAATAAAATACAGTACATTGTATTTTGGAATATAAGCCAAACATCATGTGGATTTGAAAACAAAGTATAAGAAAAGTTGGTCCTGTTGTTGGCTTCTTTGAGCTATTCCGCAGTGCTTTGGGGACACACAGTCACTCTCTATTGGTGTGTGGTGTGCAGGGCACATCCTGGTTCAAATTGGGAAAAACACTCAAGTGGTGGGAAAAACAGGGACTCTTGAGTCCAATGAAATAGCCAAGCCCATTTTCTAGCTAAGTGACATTTTGCAAGAGAAATTAAATGAACTGGGGCTCAGTTCTATAATTTATCAGTTGAGACATAATTAAATTTTCTCACCTCATAAGGTGAAACGAGTATGATCACGTCCACTTAAGCTATTAATGCAGCAACTGGCACATAGTGTGGGCTGCTATTGAGATGGCATTGGCTTCATTGACTTGTTTATTCATCCATTTGTTTATCCATTCAGCTGGCCATTAGTTCATGTGTTTACTTATTAACTCACATCCATAAATCTTTCAGCATCTATTCTGTACATAAATACTTCAGGTCAGCATAATAAACACTAACACAATTTATTACAAATGTCAATAGCACCTAAGTCCAGAGCTGGACTGCACTAAAAGCATTTTGGAGTACAGAGGAAAATAAAATAAATGTCCCAAATATGCTGCTAATATTAGTATTAATTACAATAATTAATCAAATGAAAAAATTAAGTTATTTTCAGAAATTTCACAAAATATATATGTTTAAATTTTTATTGTATGTTAATATAAACAAATAACATAATTATTTTATATTTAGGATTTAATATCTTTACATTATGCATTATAATTATGATGCAAACATGCAATAAAATATTTTGCTATAACAAAATTAATATATTGTTGAAACACAGGCTTTTTATTTTCAGTTCTTCGCAGATCTAATGCAAATTAGATTCTTCAAACTCGAGAGGCTTTGACATGAGTTGAGAAAAATATAACTAACTTCCACAATGAGATGATGTCTGTTGAACTTCGACACATAGCATGGTCTCAGCAACTGAAGACAGGTGAAAGCCAGGGATGTGGCAATCAACCCCAGAAGCCTTTGAGGTTGGGAGGGTCAAGGTGTGCAAAACCTATCTTCAGAGGGGTTACAGCTATGTAAGCAGGTAAATCCTAAGATCTCAAAAGTACTTGTTTGATGCCTTTGCAAAGATGCATTAAACAATGATTAAACGAGCCAAGTTTCTGTGAACCATACATGACTCACACAGGAGGCAGCGGGAGAAGGACCCGTGGGTGTCGGCAGGCATGGCTTATAGCTCTGGAAGAGGAAGGCTGGCACCTCAGGTCCCTTCCTGTGCGTCTACCAGGCTGTTACAGATCCAGCCAAGGTTGCATCATTTTATTCTGAGCTAATTACTCTGTGGTTTAGTTCTTCCTAATTGCCCTGCAGTTAAACATAGATTAAGGCCCTTTAAGCCAATGTAGCCTTACAAAAATCTCCCAAGCCAGTTTTCATGATCTACACTTGAAGGGAATGGTCAAGATAGGTCTGATCTACCTTACCAATGTGTTAAATAATGGTTGGGAAACCTCATTAAGTTCCCGTTCCCTGTGAAAACCTGGTTTCTGAGGCCTTTCCTGGTGTGTTTCCAAGTCAGGTGGCCATTACTTAAGTGGGGTCATGTGAGGTGACTGGCCCAGAGGGAAACAGAATCTCAGGTAACAGACAGTGAAAGGAGGAATCCATGGGCTTTTCATGGGTGACAAATCACATAGGCAAACTCCTTGTTTCAGCAACTCTGAGGTTTGGGGATGGGCATTGAGAAATGAGGAGGGCAGGCTTCTGGGATATTCTTCTAGCAAGTACAATGATCAAGTTTTCTTGTGAGGGCTGACTGAGGTGACAGAAATTGGCTAGGGAGTTGCAGAGAGAAGGTCCAGAGTAATTACTGAAATGTAAGCAGTTTTGGTGGACCATGCTGAAGAGATGGGCTGTGTTGTTATGCCAAATGGTCTTGGTGCCAATGGAATCATTTATTGAGCACTAGCTGTGTGCCACCCAGGGGGTACACTCTACCTAATGTACATTGGCTTATTCAGCTCTATCAAACACTATTGGAGGTAGGTTGTGGAGTCTTATGGCATTTTATTTTATTTTTTTCGGAAAAAGGAAAATGAGACATGGGTTCAAATATCACAATTAATTGCGGTCACAGAATTTCAACCTGGATCTACTAATTCTGAGAGCATTTTTCAAGCCTTTTCCCCAATGCCTGTGGATACAATAGGCATGCCTTTGTGAAACATGGCTGTAAAGGGTTGGAAAATTCTTGCCACTGAGCACTGAATATTAACCTTCTGGGAAGAGGCCAGTGTTTTGATGACATTCAGGAAGGGAAATTAGCATAATGGTAAAGAGTAAGAAGGAATCATAGCTCTGAAAATAACTAGTTGTATGAGATTGCGTAGTCAGTAAATCTCTGTGTGTTGCATAAGAAGGGAGGTCACTCATAATAGTATTTACTTCATCTATTAAAGATTCATTGAGACCTTAAATGCTCAGGTCTACGCCTGTCCTATGGTAAGAGAAAAAAGAGTGGAGATGAGTGTTTAAATGTCTTTCTTTGTAATTATTTTTTAGTGTTTAATCTATATTTATGAGTTAATATTTACTTTTGATTGCAAGTGCTAGAACTTCACATTAAACTAACTTAAGTGATAAAGTCCATAGGCTGTAGGGAAGGTCTGAGTCCATTTCTCTTTCTCCTTCTTCCCTTTGCTTTTTTCTTGGTTGACATTATTCTCCAGCTGACTTTCCACACACAATCCCAAATTAGAAAGGACTAGCCCTGTGATGAGAGAAACTGGTTGTAGGATCATTTGTTTGACGGCTGCACAATGGACATGGGGAGAAGGGAAGTCTTCAAGTGAAAAGATTGCTGGCAGACAAGGGATAACTAATGCACTTGACCCTGATATTTGGCCTTTATGCAGGATAAGAGCCTGATGCTGCCTATCCTTTGTTTCCTATGAGTAAGTTCAGTATTAGATATGTGATAAGTGGGGCCCATTACTGTGTTTCAGACATATCCCCAATTTGGGAAACATTTTAGAAAAGAGCATCTTCCTGACTGAGATACTTTATTTGCTTTTTACCAGTCAATAGCCAACAGCCTTTATCAAGCAATTTCCATAACCTAAGAATCCTGTTCACACACAGCACAAATCTAATCACAGCACAGTTCATACAATGATGATGGAAATCTCTCCCGACAAACAAGGCCCAGCAGTGAGCACACAATATGTGGGCTATTCAATACCTCTTCAGAGCAGCCAAGGTCATGGACTGTGTAATCAATATAGCGCAAAGAATCGATGTGGGCCAGATCTGGAAGATGCTTTTCTTTTCTCAGTATCCTTCCTGTGGGTGGTTTCACTACTTATTAGCCGCCTCTAGGAGCCAAGAAGGAATACAGACCTCTGGTTATTATGGGCGGGCTCCACTGTCTTGTCCTAGAGAGAGGTGTGCAGCCATGGAATGGGGAGAGGCCCTCACAGGGCCTGACACTCTCAGAGGAGTGACAGCTGGAGGAGTCCAGCCTCCTTTTCCTTGGCCAGTACATTTCAGACAAGTCACTGTAGACAGAGGTCAAGCTCCCATGTGGCCTCAAGGCTCAGCCTGGGAGGGTGGAGTCCGGAAAGCTAAGGAGGGCCTGCAGGTGCTGAGACTGGACTTTGTTCTAGCTCTGGGAACACCTAAAAGGTTTTGAAAAAGTGACAAAATGGGATTTGCAGTTGACAACATTTTAGCAGTAACGGAGGAGTAAATTGGAGAAGAGCAAGAAGTTTTACTCTATCTAGGGTAAAACGAGCCAGGAGTTTTAAAGTACAAAATGTAAAGGGCTGATAAGCATCCTGGTGAGATACAAAATTAGGAGCAAATGGCTTACAGTTGTCCCTCAGTATCCCCCAGAGATTGGTTCCACCACCACCAAAATCCCAGAATGCTCTAGTCCCTGATATAAAATGTAATGTTTGTGTATAACATCCTCCAGCATGCTTTAAATCATCTCTAAATTACTTATTACATACATATGCCATACAATGTAAATGCTATGTAAATAATATTGCATTGCTCAGAAAATAGTCACAAGAAAAACCAGTCCGTACATGTTCAGTACACATGTAACCATCATGGCCTAACTACATAGTGCCTGTCAGCAACAACATGCTATCTTTTTTCTAACTATTTTCAACCCATGGGTAGTTGAGTCCATGGATGTGGGTGCCAGTGAAATGGCTGACTGTACTGTATTTCAGTGGTGGGGAGGGAAGGCTGGGGAGAAGGTGACTGGATGGCTAGATTGGAGAAGGGACTGTCAGGTTGTCATGCAGGACTTCATAATCAGCTGGACAACTTGTCCTGCTGTCAACACCCTCTTCCTGTAACCATGGCCCCTGGGTCTTGGTGGATGTGCCTGGAGAAGCAGCCGGAAGTCTGGGGCTACCACCTAGTGTGGCAGCTTCCTTGGGGGGGCACTGGTGTCTAAGTTCAAAAGGCCCGCTTGCATTTGTTTTTGCACATGAATGTGTCTGGTCTGAGAATTTGCAGTAGAGGAGACTAGGGTGCCATGGTGAGATCACCTTGGAGAGGAGGAAGGAAGCTGTGTGTTTTGTCTTTTCAGTCTTGAAGTCACCTGGGAAGCTAGTCCCAAAGCTCCTCACTTTAAAACACATACTTTGAGAACATTTCTTTACTTTCCTGAGTTAACATATTGTGTAACCTACCTATATGCACACATAATTTTCAACATCAGTACAATGCTCTGACTGTACCTTGAAGTAGGTATAATGAGAAATTAAATCACAGTGTCATATATTTCAATATATGACTGCTTGGGAATGACTAGACATAAAGATTGAAAAAAAAAATTACTGCATTTTCTCCAAATACTCCCTAGTGGACTATACTGCTCCCCAACCAAGAGTTACTGGGCCAATGGCTCAGTCCCAAGGGCTCATTTTAGACTGAGAGAGCGTGTTGTGGAGGCATTGAGTAGCTTCCCCGGGGCCCATGAGAAAATAGAGCCAAAGCTCAGTGCCATACCTTGTCATCAGCCCCATTTTCCCCGAAATGGACTCCTGGCACAGAATCCCTGGAGGCGAGCTTTGCACATACTGAGTCATCTCCAGAGCCGGAGAAAAGAGTGCAGGCCTATGACCTTCTCTTTATGTCCATTGGGGTAGACGCACGCAGAAGATTAAAGTCAGACAAGCTGTAATCAGACATATTCACGGACCTTGACAATTTATTTTCTTACGTGCTCATTCATTCACCCTGGACTTCCAGGGCTGCCTCTGTTCTTGCAGAGTTTATCTCTTAGTGGGATACAGGGTAGGACAAAAGTAAGCTTACATTTGCCCGTCATGCTGAACAGAGAATTCTATTTGCATTTTACTTAGTCAATAAATAATTAACTAAATGTGAAGAGCTTATTAAAAAAATATGTTAGATGAATCCTCTTTAGAAGGTACCCAGGGACCAAGTGCCTACCGGGGATGTGTTGAGCAACTCGGGTTCGGGTGCCATCTTTCGTGGATACGGTTGGAGTACTTTCAAAGAGAATATGTAAGAATCAACTAAATAGCTTTTAAAGAAGCAAATTTCTAAATTGTTCTTTGAAGTAATATTTTAAACTATCACATATGCTTTGAGGAACAATAATTATTATACCCATCAATACCTTTTTAATTTTGTCTTGTTTTTATACTTTTCTAACTTGAAGCCAGTCTGTCTTCTACTTCTGTGTACTCTTTTCAAAGCTAAGAAACTCCCTTTTCATGTATTTGCTTAATGTCCTTGTTGTTCTTATTGTTCCCCAGGTTTAAAGTTGCTCTCATGTATTTTACCGCTAATAACAGAAAAAAATTATGTATGGCTTCCAGTTTCCCTTAATGTCCAAATCTCCAGCAGCATAAACATTTTCTTTAATAAATTTTAAAACTGGTTTAAACCTTCCCCTGAAAAGAAATGCATTTGTTCTGGAACCTGTGTTATTCCTTCATATTTAATGTTGTACTTCAACCACCTAGTTTTCATCCGTCTTTCTGTGAAGTTCCTTTGCCTCTAAACTTGGCCTTGGTTTCTATCCATTTCTTCTTCGTCGTCATTCACTATAAAAAAATTCCCTGTTCTGTCCAATAAAGCAAAACAGAGCTGGCTTTTCTGAAGGTTGTCCTTACAACGCAAAGCCCTATGGCAGCAGGATACAGCTATTTTCTCACAGAAGAATTTCACTATTGGCACTACTGAGGTCAGTGAGTCAGTGAATATACGTAGTTTGGGCATGTGTAGTATGAACAGCAGTTTGGAGAACTTCCTCATATTTTAATTGATGTAGTCTCTGGCAAAATCAACCAACTAGGTGTTTTTATATTAATGGCAGTCTTAAGTCTATAATTCCTAAAAGGTTGCTTTTGGCCAAGTCCTCTCAGGTGAATAATGCAGGACTTAAGGGTCTCAAATTGTATTTCAGTGCTGTTCTGTATAAAAATGGGGGCTTTGGACAATATCAATCAGCTTTGTGGTCAAACCATGGCTTGACCACTCATTTAATTTTGTGCCTTTGGGCAAGATTAGTTACTTATCTTCCACATCGTTATACTTTCCGAAGAGCTGTTGAATTAGACTTGATGTCAATGAGATACACAGAACATGTACTTGAAAAATTATGGTTATTATTGTTAGTACTGTTGTTATTATTATGATAATAATGTTTCCCATTACTTGGGATTGCCCAATGCTTTTGTTTAGCAATAGGGAGGCAACCGAAGTTATTTCTCCTAAGGAAGTTTAAATATTTTATTTTATAGTTTTAAAAAAGATTTTATTTATTATTTTTAGAGAGAGGGGAAGGGAGAGAGACATCAATATATGGTTGCCTTTCATCTGCCTCCAGCTACAGAGCTGGCTGGAGACCTGGCTTGCAAGCTGGTTATGTGCTCTGGCTGGGAATTGAACCAGCAACCTTTGGGTTCGCAGGCTGGCTCCTTATCCACTGTGCCACAAGCCAGGGCAGAAGTATAAATCTTATTAAAGATATTTTGAGCTATGACTTCTGGGCATTGAGAGGACTCTGAGCAGCAAAATTACAGGAAGTCTTGAATCGATTCAATACCAGCTTACTTCATGTCTCCACTTGGGATGTTTAATGAGCACAGGAACTCATCATCCCCTGAACTAATTCCTGGTTTCTGTCCCCTCACACCTACTTCACCTATGTCCTTCCTTAGATGGTTGTGGCACTTTCATCCTGCCAGTTGCCTAAACTAAAAATTTTGGAGCCTTCCTGAACTCCTTTCATTCTCTCATGCTTCATGTAAAATCCATCAGCAAATGTGTTGCTTTGTCCTTCTCACTTGGATTATTTTATAACCTCCCAACAGTTTTCTCTATCCTTGCAAAGGCCTTGGGAGACCAAGGATATCCTTTTAAAAACATGATTTAGTTAAAAGCACACCTCTTCTCCAAAATGTCTAATGCTCCCCATTTCATCCAGAAAAAGAACTAAAAGTTTTACTAAAACTTACCAGGCCTATATGGTCTAGCTCTCTGCCCCATTCTGTCCTCTTCTATTTTCCCACTTACTTTCTCTGTACCAGGTGGGCTAGCCACTCTCCCTCTTCATCTCTAATGCAGGTCTTTTCTGTAGCTGTCCAGTGTGCCCAAAATGCACTGTCCTCATCTTGTCAAATACCCCCAGTCAGTTATTATTTTTATGTATACACTCATATATGTGTGTATATATGAATGCATACATAAAACTAAAAACTTTCTAAGTGGAAGCAAGGTGAAATGCCATTGCTTTTGCTTCATCTTCAAGAGTGATGTTCTGGAAGCTTTGCTATACTTTGGGATTGGCTACTTTTTAAATGGGTATTTCTGGGCTCCCTTTTCAAAGGTATTTCAGGACACATCTAGAACACATATATGTCCTGAGACTAATTTAAGAAGAGTCATTGATCATTTCTTTTTGTTTTTAAGTTAATTTTATTGTTGTTGTATTATATCCATCCCCTTTTTCCTCCCTTCTGTCCCCTTCCCCACCCACCCACTCCCCCACAAAGTCAATCATCCCATCTGTTTTCCATGTCCATGGTTCTTCCATACTAGGTTCTTGACTTAGCTGCTCTCCTTCTTTGCCTCTTCCTCCCTGCTCCCCACTCCTCCCTCCCTCTTGCCCACTGAAGATCTATTCACTGTATTCATATATCTGGTTCTGTTTTGCTTGTTGTTTGTTTTGTTCATTATTGTCCTGTAATGGGTGAGATCATATGGTATTTGTCCTTCACTGACTGGCTTATTTCACTAAGCATAATATTCTCCAGTTCCATCCATGTTGTTGCAAAGGGTAGGAGTTCCTTCTTTCTTTCTGCTGTGTAGTATTCCATTGCATAAATGTACCAAAGTTTTTTGATCCAATCATCCATTGACAGGCAGTTAGGCTGTTTCCAGCATTTGGCTATTGTAAATAGTGCTGCTATGAACACAGGGATACATAGGTTCTTCTGAATTGGTGTTTTAGGATTCTTTGGGAATAGTCCTAGTAGTGGAATTGCTGGATCAAAAGGCAATTCCATTTTTAGTTTTTTAAGGAAATTTCATACTGTTTTCTATAGTGGCTGCACCCGCTTGCATTTCCGCCAACAGTGCACAAGGGTTCCCTTTTCCCCACATCCTTGCCAACACTTGTTGTTTGTTGATTTGTTGATGATTGTCATTCTGACAGGTGTGAGGTGGTGTCTTATTGTGGTTTTAATTTGCATCTCTCTGATGACTAGTGTTGTTGAGCATTATTTCATATGCCTCTGGGCCCTTTGTACATCTCCCTCAGTGAGTTGCCTGTTCAGGTCCTTTGCCCATTTTTTAATGGGGCTGTCTGTCTCCCTGGTGTTGAATCACATTAGTTCTTTATATACTTTGGAGATCAAACCCTTGTCTGAGGTATCATTTGCAAATATGTTTTCCTATACAGTTGGCTCCCTTTTAATTTTTCTGGTGTTTCCTTTTGCTGAACAGAAACTTTTCAATTTGATATAGTCCCATTTGTTGATTTGTTCTTTTATTTCCTTTGCCCTTGGAGAAGTATCAGTAAACATATTTCTGCGTAGGATATCTAAAATTTTACTGCCTGTATTTTTCTCCAGGACCTTTATGGTGGCACTGCACATGTTTAAGTCCTTTATCCATCTTGAGTTTATTCTGGTGTATGGTGTAAGTTGGTAGTCTAGTTTTAACTTTTTGCATGTTGTTGTCCAGTTCTCCTAACACCACCTGTTGAAGAGACTGCTTTTACTTCATTTTATGTTCCTTCCCCCTTTGTCAAATATTAATTGACCATAGAGTCCTGGGTTTATTTCTGAGCTCTCTATTCTGTTCCATTGATCTATATGTCTATTCTTATGCCAGTACCAGACAGTTTTGATTATAGTAGTCTTATAGTATAGTTTGATGCCCAGTATTGTGATTCCTCCTACCTTGTTTTTCTTTCTCAAGATTGCTGTGTCTATTCGTGAGCATTTTTGGCTCCATATAAATTTTGGAAATATTTTTATTATCTTTATGAAGTCTATCATTGGTATTTTAATTGGGATTGCATTGAATCTATGGGTTGCTTTGGTTATCATGGACATTTTAATGATGTTAATTCTTCCCATCCATGAACATGGTATATGCTTCCATTATTTGTATCTTCTTTAATTTCTTTCTTCAATGTTCTGTAGTTTTCTGAGTACAGGTCTTTTACCTCCTTGATTAAGTTTATTCCTAAGTACTTTATTTTTCTTGTTGCTATGGTAAATGGAATTTGTTTTCTCACTTCTATTTCTGATGTTTCATTATTGGTATACAAAAATGCTTTTGATTTCTGGATGTTAACTTTATATCCAGCTATTTTGCTAAATTTGCTTATTAGGTTGAGTAAGTTTTTGGTGGAGCCAATCAGGTTTTGTATGTACACTATCATATCATCTGCAAATAATGAGAATTAGACTTTCTCCTTTCCAATTTGGATACCTTTGACTCCTTTTTCTTCTCTGATAGCTAAGCCTAGAACTTCCAAGACGATATTGAACAGGAGTGGAGAAAGTGGACAGCCTTGTCTTATTCCTGATCTTAGGGGGAAAGCTTTTCATTTTTGCCCATTGAGTATGATGTTGGCTTCAGGTTTCTCATATATGGCCTTTATGATGTTGAGGTATGCTCCCTCTATTCCCATTTTGCTGAAGGTTTTTATCATAAATGGTTGCTGTATTTTATCAAATGCTTTTTAAGCATCTATTTATATGATCATATGGTTTTTCTCTTTCATTTTGTTGATGTGGTGTATTACATTTATTGATTTACGAATGCTGTACCATCCTTGGGATGAAACCCACTTGATCATGGTGTATGATCTTTGTAATGTATTGCTGAATCCAGTTGGCCAATATTTTGTTGAGAATTTTAGCATCTATGTTCATCAGAGATATTGGCCTATAGTTTTCTTTCTTAGTTTTGTCTTGACCTGGTTTTGGGATTAGAATAATATTGGCCTCATAGAAAGAGTTTGGGAGTCTTCCCTCTTCCTGTATTTTTTTTTTGATATAGATTGAAAAGGATAAGAGTTAGTTCTTCTTTAAACATTTTATAGAATTCACCTGTGTATCCATCTGGTCTGAAGCTCTTGTGCTTTGGGAGATTTTTGATTACTTCTTCAATTTCACTAGTTGTTATTGGTCTATTCAGGATTTCTGCTTCTTCTGGATTCAGTTTTGGAATATTATACATTTCCAGAAATGTGTCCATTTTACCCAGGTTGTCATATTTCTTGTCATATAATTATTTGTAGTAATTTTTTACAACCTTTTGTATTTCTAAAGAATCAGTTGTGATTTCTCCTCTGTCATTTCTGATTCTGTTTATTTGGGTCCTATCTTGCTTTTTCTTGATGAGTCTGGATAAAGCTTGTCAATTTTGTTTAAAAAAAAAAAAAGATGTAGCCCTGGCTGGTGGCTCAGTGGATAAGGTGCCGGCCTGCGAACCCAAAAGTTGCAGGTTCAATTCCCCAGTCAGGGCACATAATGAGGTTGCAAGCCAGGTCTCCAGCCAGGTCCATAGCTGGAGGCAGGTGAAAAAGGCAACCATACATTGAAAAAAAAAAAAGATGTAACAGAGAGAGACAAAGAGGAACACAGGTACAAAGTGGGAAAATGGCAATAAATAAGTATCAGTCAATAATAACCTTAAATGTAAACAGATTAAATGCACCAATCAAAAGACATAGGGTAGCTGAATGGATAAGAAAACATGACCGACATATATGCTATCTTTAAGAGACCCACCTCAGAACAAAAGATTGACACAGATTGAAAGTGAAGGGATGGAAAAATATATATCAAGCAAATGGACATGAAAAAAAGGCTGGAGTAGCAATACTTACTTCAGACAAAATAGATTTTATGATGAAGGCCATAAAAAAGAGATAAAGAAGGGAATTTCATAATACTAAAGGGAACAATAGATCAAGAAGAAATAACTCTGGTAAACATATATGCACCCAATGTAGAAGCTCTGAAATATATAAGGAAAATCTCAGAGGACTTTAAGAATGATATAGACAGCAACACACTAATAGTAGGGGATTTTAATACTCTGCTATCAACAATGGACAGCTCTTTCAAACAAAAAAATCACTAAAGATGTTGTGGCATTGAACAACACCCTAGAGGAAATGGATCTAACTGATATATACAGAACCTTTTACCCCAAAGAAGTAAAATACACATTCTTTTCAAATGCACATGGAACATTCTCTAAGATAGACCACATGGTTGGTCACAAATACAGGAAAATTGAAATCATACCAAGTATCTTCTCAGATCACAATGGCTTGAAACTAGAAACCAATCTCAAGGGAAAAAAAAAACAACACTCTAACTCATGGAGACTGAATAACATGCTTTTAAATAATGAATGGGTTAACAATGAGATCAAAGATGGAATCAGAAAGTTTCTGGAAACAAATGACAATGAATACACAACAGTCCAAAAAACCTATTGGACATAGCAAAGGCAGTCCTCAGAGTGAAATTTATAGCAATACAGGCCTACCTAAAAAGGTCAGAAGACGTTTATACAAACAACCTAACCATAAAGCTGCAAGAACTAGAGGAGCAAAAACAATCAAAGCCCAGAGCAAGTAGAAGGAAGGAAATCATCAAGATCAGAGCAGAACTAAATAACTTAGAGACTCAAACTGCAATTTGAAGAATCAACAAGTCCAGAAGCTGGTTCTTTGATTGTTTCTTTTTTGATTCTTTTGTACCACTGAACTGGTGACAAGATAGCTTGTAGGCTCACAAGCATTCTTTATTTCCATTGAAATCATGAACTTTGAGCTCTCACCTTTACCTCTGAGGTGAGGAATTTTATTTGTATAATTAAAACATTCATTCAAGACTCTTCGTTTTTTGAGTAAGAGCCAAACATAGAGATGGGGTTGAGGAGGGCAGCAGATGTAAACCAACTATGAATACTAGGACTGGGAAGAAGGTTCTGTTCACAAGCCAGTGCAGATATCTATATGGCCTGTCAGAGCCAATATCCCATGTGCTGAGGTGGGGTGACCCTCATAACAGCTGTGGGCCTGACTATGTTCTCCCACTGCCTTTTGCTCCTTATTAACCTACTGCAATCAACATTAGTGTTCATATGTGAGCACATGCATTCTAAAAATAGCAATGAGCACTTTGTGGAAATAATAACAATCTTAAATTTGTGATGACCATTTGGTGCTGTTAGAAACAAAATATTTTCTTACCTCATAAGAGGAAATGTATTATTTATAAACAGTTCATCGGTAAGAACACTTTTGATCTATACAGTACACATTTATGAGGATAATAGCTTTTTTGGATACTACATATTTTTTAACATCTTTCTGGCATAGTTACGCTTATGGGGCTTAAACTTGTGAACTCACTAACTTATCTATCTAGCATTTTAGTTTTGGCATTGGAATAAAACAAAAACCCAGTTGTAATCTCAGAGATATAATGCTATGTGGGGGGGAAAGGTACCAATATATGGCAAGCAAGGGCTTTGGAATTCTTATTACAGAAATAAAGATCTATAAACAATATATAAGTTCAGACTTCCCTGGCCAGATTCCTTTTTACCTGTGATTTTGCTCTGATCACAGTCATCATCATCATCATCATCACCCACTTGTCAGTGAGAATTGGACTATAGGAAAACTAGTGAGAAATAGTTCCTGGTGGGAAACTGACCAAGGGGGCATAAGACTGAATCACATGAGTTTTGAAGCCCAACACCATTAATCTGAATTACTAAAAAGAAAATTCAAGGACTGAAAGACTGTTCAAGCTTTCTTCTTCAGATATAATATGGGTCTAAATTTGGAGAAACCATATGACTTCAGTAATATAACTTAGCTATTGTCCTTTATGCTCAATGGAAACAGCAAATTGAGAAACTTTGAATAAACAGCTGAATAATTCAGTAAGAGTTACAGTTAACAAAAGGCAGATTTAGGCAAACTTCTCCAATATTGGGAACTCCTTACCTCTTCACTGCACTCATTTGCCATCTGGTTAGCTTTCTTTAAGCTTGTAAGAGTACCAACTAAGAAGATACTATAGGCAATGTTTGACTCAAATATCGATGTGTTTACATACTTTATGATTTGGGTGCTTCTGTGATTGGTGATCATTCCCAATACTACCCCATTCTCCACCACTGCAAAGTTTTATCTTATTGCACAGCATCCTGACCAGGTGCATTCCTAATAAAGCAGTTTTATTTCCCCCTTTTTGAAGAATTTCCTCCTGATCTTGCTTGGTTTTGGAAACATGGCATGTGTTTTTCATGGAGGACATGCCAGCCTCCTTTTATCATACTAAGGCAGTAGACATGGAGTCAACCCACTCCAGTTTAATTTCTATTTCCTTATTCTATACTAAAAGCAAAATCTGTCTAGTCCTGTTGGAAATACAGTGGCCCCAATATGTTATTGTACCTTGTTCTCTAAGGATGCAATATTGTGTCAAGATAGAGTGTAAAGACAGAGGCAATGGTGTGACTGGAAAACCCTTCACAAAGTATAAGAGAGAAATACAAAATGGTGATTCATTTTTGTTTTTGTTTTTTTAGATGGACAAAGGCCTTTACAGTGCCTAAAGAATATGTCCGACAGACCTTCTCTGCTAAATAATAGGAATTAGTAGACAAAACCTATTTCAAAGAAATTAGTGGACAAAAAATATTCATGAAAATGCCAGAAATTTTAAAGAAATTATATTGGCAGAAATACCATAAACCTTGACTAAAATAGACAGAGACAGTACAGTACCTAAGGCAGGAAATAAGGTGAGAGAACAACTCCATTCAAATACAGCCTACTTCTCATTGGTAAAGATTGGATTATCTAGAACCTAGAACCAATATCCCAGAGGGCAGATCTATGAGACTCAGGAATAGGCACATAACAGTAGGTGTGTTAGGAAGTTTCCACTTGGTAGAACAGTCAGACTCCCTCTTCAGTGGCTTGGAGGAACCAGGGACCCTAGAAAGAATGTGTCTATTGGCTTCGAGAATTCACCATGTTTCAGCATCTGGATCCAGAGACTCAGAAGTTGGACTTCATGGGTTTACTGAGAACAGTTTCTTTTTTCAGAGACAGACTTACATGAGCCCAACCCATTCTCTTGATTCATACCATCAGAAGTTCAGTTCCCCAATTTACAGTAAGAAATCACTGTCCCTGGAAACTGAATACTCAAAAGACTGTACTGATCAGGAACCTCCCTCTGGGTTGGCAAAGGCCTTCTCACAGTAATATAAGACACAAGTTGAAACCTCCTTGTCACAGAGCAAAAAGAGTTTATCCAGCTCTGGCAGAGCCAAATACTAGACACTGAGAATTGCAATGGAGATGCATAGTCTGTTTTATTACAGATGGTGCCACCAGGGAAACGGGAGGCTAATGCTCAAAAGCGTGAACTCTCCGACGGCATGTAGGTCACAGATCCGATAGTGAAATGAAGACACCTGGTTAGGGGTTCAGGCTCATGCTGGGAGCTGATTGGTTGGAGGTGGGTTAAAGGTGATGAATCATTTCCTGATGTCCTGAGGATGGCCCTGGGTCTTTTCCCAGTGTTTCTTTGGTCTTGGAGGGGGAGGGGGTGGAAAGTAGCCTGGGGGTGATTCCATCATAGGGCCCATGGGCTGAAACATAACTTAGGTCAAGATGTTCCTTTTGGCTTTGTCAGGTCCAGGCCACTGATTTCTGCTGCCTTTGGGGTTGCTGATTTGCTGAATATCAAGGGGAAATTACAGGTCTCTGAGGAATATATATATATATATATATAGAGAGAGAGAGAGAGAGAGAGAGAGAGAGAGAGAGAGAGAGAGATTTCTAGAACTAGGATTTAAAACTAAATTTAATTAAAATCATGAGGACCCTCAGTTTCATCCTTACTAAGCTGAACACCCCCCAACACACACATAAGAAAATTGTGTGCTTGAATGGAATTAATTAGAAGGGCTGACTGCACAGGCACCTTGGGCTTCTTCTCAGTTTATGATCTCATTGATTTTGCACTGTCCATTGGGCTGCATCATCATGTCACTACGGGCACTGTCTGCCTAGAGGACAAGATCATGGAAAATACAAGGTTAAACCTTCCTTTTCTCAGTGTTGTATATGAGTGGGAGCTGACTTGTTTCCCCTGTAACTCATTTTCTGAGCTTCCTGGGCTGATCATCCTTTTTTGCTGATTAAAACATTCTCCTAGACATATCCATAAAGTTGATCAGGCTACATCGAAGTCTTTCATATCTGGGGACCATCTTTATTCTTCTAGTGTATTTGCACTCCTAGTTTTCTTTATGTATGTATTCCTTAATACTTCAAAAGCCTTCATCCTCCACCTGTCTGTAGAGTTATACTACACTAGAGAAGGATCCATTTACTGATCATCCATCATGTCTATAAAGTATTCTGCACCTTTAAAATATTAATTCAAATACAATGTCATACAAGCTGAAGCTCTTCCAAGTAGCATGGCATTCTGTAATTTTTCTGACAAGTCTATACCCCTAAATTACTCCTTATTTTCTTTCTTTCTTTCTTTTTTTTTTTTTTAGTCAAATCAGCCATTGATCCAATTATGGTAATGGCATGCCTTACTTTTGAAAATTGCCTGATTTAACTGGGATTTTGTCATATCTGCTGTGAAATTTAATTTTTCCCAAACCCCTTTGTTTCCAACCATTAAAAATAAATCACTTTCTAATAGATATTACAAAGAGAAGTTTATCATTGCTCTGTAACTGAAGACTTTATTCTGGGCGTCAGATTCTGTCATGGTGATGCTGGATGTCCTTTCTGTTCTTTCATTTCATTGATTTTATTCACTGATACTACAGATGACTTCATGCAGCCTTAGCACATGATTCTCAAGTCCAATGTTATGTCATCTTTGTAGCCTCCCTTGCATTTTAGAAGAACAAAGTTATCTCTTCCAGTATGCATATGTACTGAAAGTTTTGTGATTTGGTCTTATCCTTGAGCTTTTTTTTTTTTTTCCCCCTAATAGAATGGAACAGTTTTCTCACAGTGTAGGCCACTCACACAGTATTAGAAGGCAAACAGGAGAACCACCCCAGGATTCATGGATGGGAAGAAGTGGCTTCACAAAGGCAGACTGGGGAGCTTTTACCAGGTGAATGGTGAATGACACTGGGAATGATAATAACAAACAGGCACATATTTATATAAATATGTTATAACAGCCCTGGTTGGTATGGCTCAGTAGATTGAGTACTGGCCTGTAAACCAAAGGGTCACTGGTTCAATCCCAGTCAGAGCACATGCCTGGGTTGTGGGTCAAGTCCCCAGCTGGGGCATGTGAGAGCAACCACATATTGATGTTTCTCTCCCTCTTGTTCTCCCTCCCTTTCCCTCTCTCTAAAAATAAATAAATAAATAAAATCTTTAAAAAATATGTTATAGCATATGATTGCAAAGTCACTTAATGATTTTAGCTTTTGACCTATGTTTATGTGATATGTATAATGTAATTGTAGATTATCTGAAAACATAACATATGACCAAAATAATGTTCTATAAGTATAATAAAGGTTGGCAAACTATAGCATGTGGACCAGATCTGACTCTCTGCCTGTTTCTGTGATAAACTCATATTGGAACATAATCACACCTGTTCCTTGACTTCCCTGACTGCTTTCACTCAACAGCAGCAGAACTAAGTAGTTGTGACAGAGACCATTTGGTCTACAAAGCTGAAGATATTTACTATATTGTCCTTTACGGAGGAAGTTTGCTGGCTGCTCTTCTATTAGAAAGATTTTTTTTTCTCCTTTAATTGAGTAATCTCTAACCAGTAAACAGCACTGGGAAGATGCAGATGTTTACTTAGTCTGCTCTCCTAATTTGTCTGGATAACCTGAGATTAGTTTATTGGGGTGAATATGTATCTCCTTCTCCTTTCCCATGTCAGACACTAAGTCTGTTCTGACACTTCCATAGTAGAAGCCCATGGGGTTGGGAGTAGGAATTTTCTGAATATTGACATGTTCAGAGGGTGTAGAAATACTTCCATGGGTTTCATGTGATATCATTAATAAAGTCATCTGGGGATAAAACAGAGCTAAAGTTGAACCTAGGATTTGATAATTTATTAAATTCCACTTCACCAGTAAACTTTGTGACTTACTGAATGTGGGCTGCCATGACAAATAGTGTAGACTGGGTAGCTTAAACAACAAACATTTATTTATCATGGTTCTGAAGGCTAGAAGTACATGATCAAAGGGCCAGGAAGATAGGTCTTATTCTGAGCCCTTTTCCCTTGGCTTATAGGTCACTGTCCTCAAGCTTGGATACTCATGTGATCTCTCTGTTTGCAGGCAGAGAGAATGGGGACAGCTCCAGCACTCTCTGGTGTCTCTGCGTATCTTCTCGCTAGGGCACGAATCCTATCATGAGGGCCCCATCCTCATGACTTCCTCTAACTCTTATTACCTTCCAAAGGCCTTATCTCCAAACTTATGCTTTAGTCTTCAATATATAAATTTTGTAAGAGAGGGGGCACAAACATTCAGTTCATTACATTTCCAGTGTCATATATGTGCATGTGGCTAATAGTGATCTATCCTCAGAAAAATGGAGAGAGGTTATTTAATCATTCAGTAAAAATGTTTGAACCATTATTAGATTTTTAAAGGTTTTATTCTTTACTAATATGCATTTTTTATCTTAATAGTCTATAGTAAAACTCATCATTTTTCAACTTAACTTGCTGCATTCTTACAAAGAATTCTTAGTATTTATTTTGTAATAAAAACTAGAAACTTAGATTCTTCTTTCTTACTTGTGCCAAGTCTTGTCAATTTTACATCCAAAATATATCTCATGTTCTATCCACATTTCACTATTTCCATCACCACCACCTTAGTCAAGGAAACCATCTCTCGCCTGTGCTATTTGCAAAAGTCTTCTGACTATTCTCTCTTCTTTCATTCTTATGATTTCCATTTGTTTATCTGCCTGGCAGACAAAGTAAGTTTCAAAACCTGTCAAACATAAGTGATCATATCACACAGCTGCTGAAAGCATTAGTGTTGCTGTCCCTTGATCTTCCATTCTGAGCTTGGCTTTCCAAGACCTGTTTTGTTTGCCTCAGCTTGCCCTTGCGGCACCTCTCTTCCTCACTTTCCTGGTACACTGATAATCTTTGTTCCTTAAAAACATCGTGCTTTTGCTTGTCTTCCTCCATTTTCTTTTCTTTATCAGTGATCTTCATCCATTTAGGTTGCTGTAACAAAATACCATAAACTAGATGATGTATAAACTACAGAATTTTATTTCTCCCAGTTCTGGAGAATGGGAAGTCCAGTCAAGGCCCAAGTAGATTTAGTGTCTGGTGAAGACTAGCTTTATCATGTAGAGAATCTTCTCTCTGTAACCTTACATGATGGAAGAGGTGGCTGGGGAGGGGGGCTCAGTGTGGTCTCTTTTAAAAGGATACAATTCCATTCATGAAGACTCTGCCCTCATGACATCTTCACCTCCCAAAAGCCACACATGCCATCACACTGGGAATTAAGTTTTCAACATGTGAATTTAAGGGGCAGCACAGACATTCGATCTGTGACAAACAGCCACCTGCTTCCACTTACATTAGGGACTATTACCCAAACTCATTTGCAATTCAAGGTCTTTGCCCTTGCAGTTTCCACTACTTGGAGTACTTAGGTCTTCATATGGTGGAATTGTTCTTGATACTCCAATCTTGGTTCAACTATCATTTTCTTGAAGAAATCTTCCCCAACTAAACAAGCATGTTCTACTATATGATCCAGGCTCATTTACCTGGTGGCACAGATCTCTTCTCCGTTGTCTTGCTTATTTGCTTTCTTATTTCTTGTCTGTTTCCCCCACTAGAGAGAGCAACATGACTATGTATACTTGATACCTAACATAATGCAAGACTGAGTAAATGAATAAAAACCTTAAAATGGATACAGAAATAGTATTGCCTCCTTTCTTTCAAAATTAACACTTAGAAAGTCAACCTAATTGAATAAACTGAGCAAGTAGCTTCAGTTTAAATTCCAGCTCTGCTATTACTAGCTGCATAGTTTTAGATTCACCTCTGAACTTTGATTTCCTCATAATAAAAAATAGATATAATAATACTATCTACCTTGTTGGATTGCAATAAGAGTTGCATAAGTTATCATAAATAATGCACTGAAAATTTTTTCTGACACATATTCAGCTCCCAGTACTTATCAGAAGAGTATATACTGTATTAAATTAATATACATTAATTAATAGTATTAATATTACTATGTATATTAAAATGAATCTAACAAAATTTTATTGTAAAATTGGATAAACATTGTTTGTAATTTTATACTTAAACTGGGAAACACAGAAAAAAATCTTCTTAACGTTTTGCAAAATAAGCTAAAGAGGACCTACATTCTAAGTAAGGTATTAAGCCCTGGCTGGTGGCACAGTGGATAAGGTGCTGGCCTGAGAACCCAAAGGTCACTGGTTCAATTCCCCAGCCAGGACACATAACCAGGTTGCAAGCCCAGTATCCAGCCAAGTATGTAGCTGGAGGCAGGTGAAAGGCAACCACATGTTGATGTCTCTCCCCCTCTCTGCCTCTCTCTCTTCCCCTCTCTCTAAAAATATAAATAAATAAAACTAGGCATTAAGACCTAACATTTGTATAGTATCATATCATGTACAAAGATATGCCCAAAATATGCCCTTATGACAAGTTGCATCATATTTCCTGAATTGAAGGGAAAATATTATCACTGGTTTAGAAATGAGAAAATAGAGGGACCACTGAAGTCATTGGCTTGCTCAAGTTTCCTAACTGCTGACTGACTCAAACCTTGAATGCAGGTTTCTGGACTCTGTATTGAGAAATTTTTCAACATGCCGAGTATGTCATCTTGTGTTTTCATATCCAGTACGCAGCCTATGTACATGCTTGAAGTATCAGCAAAGCAGAAAGTCCCCACAAATTTGAAAAATATTTACTAGATATTTATAAAGCTTTGCATTTTGTTAAACTTCCTATCTGTGTTTTACTGTTCTATTTGTTTTCATTTTGATTGATATGTGTGGGTGGCACTGTAAAAATTTTCAGTCCTATACTCTAAAGCTCTGGAGACCTAAACATCTGACCTTGTGTGTACCAATGCACTGGCTTGGCAGAAGTAAATTCTTGGGGATTACATATGAATATTAACTGTTAACACTTGTTTTCTTGGACTTGAATATATCTAAAAGATAGGACCACACATGGAACAAAAATAATGAGTTAATTTTTATCTCAATCATTCCTGGGCTTTGGTGCTGCTGAAGGCAGTGGAAGGTAAGGGGATGGGATGAGTAGACAGTGTTGATACTAATGACATTTGACTCACATGACTCTTCACCCTGCAAGGAGAAAAGAGTCAAGTCCCTCAGCCTATCTCATCCTGGCAGGTACATGCCATAGATAACAACTCAGAATTCTTTCTCATTGGAGCCAATTCTGAACTGGTGGTCTGGAGAGGAATGCTGTATTAAATTACGAACTAGTTCCAATAGAATCATTGCCAACAGTAATTAGGGTTGATGGAATGCCCAGTCCTTAAAAGACAGCTCCAAATTTCAGATTTTTCCACCAAGAAAATGAGATCCCAGCTCCCTTGCTTACGTTCCTCTTTTTCAGAGCATGGAAAGGCCCTTTTGCAAGAAAGGAAAGCATGTCCTTGTGTGCATAAAGGATGCCCCTTGCTTTCTTCTTGTCGGCTACCTGAGCCTACCACAGTATTCAGAATGTCATGGGAAGAACTGATACACAAGGTTGACAACTCTTGATTAGAGATTCTCTCTAACTCAATATATAATATGGCATCTTGGCTCTGAGTTCCAGTGATGACTCCACATGTCAAAGTTTTGTGAATCTGAATAAAATTCTCTTTGATAGAGACTTCTCTCTTTTGTCAGAGTTAAAAAAAAAAATGTTATCTGCTGGACTAAGACACTTGGCACTATTCTCATCAAAGGAGGAGAGAAAAATTCTATTTAGGACAAGGATGAGGTCATGGCAGTTGTGTGTAATGAGAGGATCTATTCTTAATTATTTTCATATGGCTGGGAAATGTTCTGAGGCATTGGCTTTGTTTGAAAATGGCTTAATAACTCTTGATGGAAACCTAGAAAGTTCTATCAAAAGCAGATATATTCTTTTAAAAAACTGACCAGAGTCCTTTCTTGTTGGATTTATATATACAGTACATATTTTTACTTTTCACAACTCTAGGATGCTTCACCGTAGCAACTGAATATACCTTACAGCAATAAGGACCAGATGGGGCCTGGTAAAGCACTCTCAAACAAGTGTGCTTGAGAAGCTGATACTAACATTATAAGCCATTTCCATGGGGTTCAAAAGAGAGAACATGCTTATCATATGCTTGAACCAATTCACACACTAGGTAAATCCTTGAAGGAACTGGATCCTTGCTATTTTTTCTTTTCATGAGGTTAGTTCCAAATGAACATCTTGTCCCAGATCCTTAAAAGTCAGAAATGCTGTTTTGATATAGTTCACTTAAGTGAGTCCCTTTAAGGTTTGAGTTTTCTCATTTGAGAAGTAAAAGAACTACTTGAGTTAATTGGTTCTGTCACTCAACTTTGACATTTTCCTCTCTTTTGTCATGTTTTGGGAGAAGTGCTGAAGATTAACTGCCATGACTATATTCAAGGCAGAGATGCCACTTTAAGCAGAACGAATATTGAGTGTTGATAAGCTGCAGGGTTACTTGCACATGCCTGTGCAAGCATGATGTCATATGCAGGAGGGTGAAAACTTGAAATCTTACTAGATTATACAAACCAAAAGTTGATCCAGAACACTTCTGACCCTGGGACCCTCTGTAGACAGAATCTCATTTTATGTAACTCTGGGAGACCATATATGCTGACTTGTAATAAAGTGGGGAGGGACTGTCAATGCATCTAAATCATTGAAGATTAATACAGAACAAAGAAGAATAGTCAGGAGGCAATTTAGTAACATGGGCTTGGGTGGTGCCTACTGGGCTTAGTTTCAGACTGGATCTCTTCATAACTGTGTGACTTTGTCAAGTTGCTTAATTTCTCTGATTCTCACTTTTCTTGGAGAAGAGAACAGGGTAACAGAGTTCACCAATACTAGCTCTAGAACCCAACAGCCTGCCTTTGAAGCCTGGCTCTGCTACTCACTGTGGCTAACTGTGACACTGCATGCAATTATTTCTTTCAGACTCTCTGGCCTTTGCTTCTTCTTCTATAACACAGGGATAAAAATAGTGCTTATGTCATAGGGCTGTGGTGAGGATTATGTTCACTGATCCAATACTATTTATAAATTCTTGACACAGTACTGACACTTAGTAAATGAGTCTTGCATGAAAGCCAATGCAGTTATGGAATCTACCAGAGTCCCATTCTTGTCAAGAAAGAAAGAATAAAGTGACAGTGTGTTCATGTCTGCAAACCTTTCTTCTTTTAACTGACCATAACATATAAGGTTTAGGGCTCCCTGGAAGTCAGATTTTATAAAACCATCATTCCAGTAAACTGCTCTAGATGGCTGGGGATGAGCAATAGTTTTGAGTGCCACTTCAGGCCACTAACCTGAAGATTCCACACTATTTTCTTATAAACACTTGAAGATTATGGAAAGGGAAGTGGCACCCCCCTCCCAATAAATACCTGACTGGTGACCCCAACTGGGCAACAAATTAATTGAGCCATTTGTTAATAATATGATGGTAATTAATATTAACAGAGTAAAGATGTTATCAATTCTGGGCTTAATGGCTTTCCCTGTTATTGAATCTTCACAACCATTGAAGATTGTCATACTTCCTCTTTGGGTGGGATGAAGGCCAAATTTCTCAACTTAGTCTACACAACCTGTCTGGTTTGACTTCAATAGGCTTGAATGAAGTTACTCTCTCCTCTTCCACAACACTATATTCATTCAGTCACTCATTCATTCAGTCACTCATTCATCCATTAGCCTTTCATTCATTCATTCATTCAGCAAATATTTCCCATGCACACAGGAGGTGCTCCAGCAGGACCTCCTTTTCTAGTGGAGGAAGCTGGAAACCAAAATAAATGTATAATGCTGTAATTGAAAATAATTCATAATATGGATTGAAGTAAATATTGGGGTGAAACATGAGGTTCTATGGAAGCCCAACAGTCATGAATGGGGTGGGGGGGTGGGCATGGTGAGGAGTGAGTGGCAGGGGAAGAGGTCCCTGGTACCAACATTTCCCCACTTTCAATCTAAGAAATGAAGAATTAGAGAGGCTATCCAACTCTACCAAAGTCACATGGCTAGAAAATGGCGAAGCAAACACCTCTGGGATCTGGGCTCGCAGCTGCTGCGCTGCTCTGCTGCTCAACATTGTCCTTTTCTTTTCTTTTGTTAAATATTTTATTCATTATTTTCAGACAGAAGGGCAGGGAGGGAGGAAGAAGGGGAGAGAAGCATCAATGTATGGTTGCCTTTCACCTACCTCCAGGTATGGACCTGGCTGGAGACCTGGCTTACAACCTGGTTACATGCCCTGGCTGGGGATTGAACCAGTGACCTTTGGGTTCACAGGCCAGTGCCTTATCTACTGAGCCACCAGCCAGAGCCTGTTCTTTTCTTTACTATTGAGAGCTCTGTGTGCAGCAGGAGGCAGATGGTTCTGCCTTTTCCCCTCATTTTAATTTTTACCATAATTAACAAATGGTGGTTACTTATTTAATGGCTTTTTACCTTTTATGTTGTTTGATGTGATTTCTTCTCTATCTTCTTTATTGTTATGGTTTTAAACAATAAGCATTTCCGAATCCATATATTGCTGGAGATGGAAATCATGCACCAATTCACGGTTGTGGCTTTTTTCTTCTTTTTGCACAGAGCAAATGTGCCTTGTTCACTAAAGCAAGTCGTTCGGCGCCCCCACAGCCTTGTCTGGCGGGAACAGTAGTTCATGGGATAATGCAGGTTGCTGCTCAGGCTTTTCCATGGGTAAGTATAAAATATACTAATTTTTTAATGCTGTGGTATGTAATGCAAAAAAATAGTGTTTTCCCCCATGTCCCTTTCCCACCCACAGTTATAAAACTTCATCTACCCATGACTGTGGTCATGCTAAAAATGTCACATGAAATCAACCCTATTCACACATTGGAATACACGTTTTCCAGACAATTGCAGCCCTTGCTTGGGCTAGATGAGTGGGTCAAGTTGTTTTTTTCTCGTTTTGTAGTACCACTGAGAGCATGTGCACAAGTCTCATGAGTTTCTTCTTTAGTTATGAGAACATAAATCCAATGGAGAAGGATATTTTAAAGGGGGAGATGTTTATTAAGTTAATGCCACAGCTACTTCACACAAAGGCTTAGATCACAAAGTGGCATATTGATTCCCTTTGATGTCAGGGATTGAGGTTTTTCTTTCAACTGTTTTATAAATTCCCCAATAAGTCAGAAGCAGATCAATAAACATATCCACCAACTGTTTCTTTTGTAATCCCTGAAAGATTGGTTAAAGATATAAGCACATGATGCATTTGGACTGAAATACGGACATTACTAATTTACAGAACAGACTAAGTCTACCATGTTGAGGTACTGCAGTTCTACTAGTTCCAATAATCTCTCTTGTCAACAGTCTTGTTTCATTTATTCTGCACCACCTGGCATGAGCCATATGTCCAAATATTCTACTAGCATGAGAAGTTCTGCTATTTTCTTATATTATAAAACCTTGCCCCCAAATCCCAGATCTGTGGTTTGTAAAATTCCTTGCAAAGGCTGCAAATGGTTCATATTTAAAAACCATTCTTTATGTGAGAGTCTTCTGAAAATCCAAAGACCTCTGCCAAAAATAAAGTCATTTGAGACTTAGCAGACACACATACATTGAGCAAGGCATTGAGGTATTGTTTTAAGCATATTTACACATTCCAGAGGTAATTAAAAGATAAATGAATGTAAAGCTTTTAGTGATATATATATTGATTTTTTGTGAATAGGCCCTTAAAGTAATGGAGAAGATGATGACTTATTTTGTTTTGCAGAGCATTTAGGATGATTCTGATGCAAGAAGGCAGAAATGATGTTTGCTGTTTCGCTGACTTGATTAATTAGGTATTGATTCTGACTTCTGTGTAGAGGTTAGAGAACCTGGAAGGGCCCAAGCTTTCTTCAGCTTCTCCATAATGAGTTTTTGAGTCATAACTGGAAAGTAGTAGATAACCATTTCTTTTTATAAGTTATATTTTATTGACAATGGTATTACAGTTGTCCTGATTTTTTCCCCCTTTGCCCTCCTCCATCCTCTACTCTCTCAGGCACTCTGCCCACTATGTTCATGCCCATGTATAAATTCTTTGGCTCCTCCATTTCCTATACTATACTTTACATCTCCATGGTTATTCTGTAACTACCTATTTGTACTTCTTAATTTCCTCACATCTAAGCCATTCACCCACACTCCTCTCCCATCTGGCAACCATCAAAGCACTCTCTGTATCCATGATTCTATCTTTGTTCTTTTTATTTGCTTAGTTTGTTGATAGATATGGGTTTTTTTTGTTTGTTTGTTTGTTTTGCCATTTTATTGTTCATAGTTTTGATCTTCTTTTTCTTAAATAAATCCCTTTAACACTTCAGATAGTAATGGTTTGGTGTTGATGAACTTCTTTAGTTTTTTTCTTGTATGGAAAGCTCTTTATCTGCCCTTCAAATGTAAATGATAGTTTTGCTGGATAGAGCAATATGGGTTGTAGGTCCTTGCTTTTCATAACTGAATATTTCTTGCCAATCCCTCTAGTCTGAAAAATTTCTTTTGACAAATCAGCTGATGGTCATATGAGAACACCCCTGTAGGTAACTAATGTTTTTCTCTTATTGCTTTTAAGATTCTCTCTTTATCTTTAACCTTTCTCATTTTAATTATGATGTGCCTTGGAGTTGGCCTCTAAACATCCATTTTGTTTTGGATTCTCTGTGCTTCCTGAACTTGCATGTCTAGTTCCTTCACCAAAATAAGAAAGTTGTCTTTCATTATTTTTTTCAAAAAGATTTCCAGTGTCTTGTTCTTTCTCCTCTTTTCTGGCACCCCTATGATGTGAATGTTGGACCTCTTGAGGTTGTCCCAGAGGCTGCTAATACTTTCCTCATATTTTGGATTCTTTTTTTCTTATTGTTGTTCTGATTAGTTGTTTGCTTCCTTATGATCCAAAATCACTGGTTTGATTCTCAGCTTCATCCACTCTATTGTTCTTTTCCTGTAAATTGTTTTTTACTTCAATTAGTGTATCCTTTATTTCTGACTAAATCTTTTTTATGTTGTTGAGGTCCTCACTAACCTTGAGCATCCTTATAACCAGTGTTTTGAACTCTGTATCAAATATCTCCATTTTGTTCAGTTCTTCTTCTTCTTCTTTTTTTTGATGGGGTTTTTATCTGTTCTTTCATCTGAACCATGTTTCTTTGTCTCCTTGTCTTGGTAGCCTCCCTGTGTTTGTTTCTATGTATCAGGTAGAGTTGCTTTGACTCTATGTCCTGGTAGCATGGCCTAGTGTAGTAGTTGTCCCGTAGGGTCCAGTGGAACAGCCTCCTTTAACAAGGTGTTCCCTTTGTATGGACTGAGTACACCCTCCTCTTCTGGTTGAACCTTGGTTGCTGTTGGCAAGTCAATCGGAGGCATTTTCCCAGGCCAGTCAGCTGCAAGGATTAACTGACCACTGACCACCAACCTCTGCCCTCCATGGAGGATCAGCTGTGCAGGGGCAGGTGATGGTGCTCTGATGTGGTCTGTAGCCATCCACTGGGTGCCCTGGCATTGGGGTTTCCTAGGTGGAGCAGGCCAAGGTCAGGGACCACCCTGCCTCAGGTATGAAGCAATCTGAGATGCTGCTACTTGTGCTGGGCTTGGAGATTCCCAGGCGAAGCCAAGCTGTGAATCTAGGTGGCTGCTGCTAGTGCCAGGCCTAGGGCCCACTGAGGTCTGCTGGTGCTTGTTTGATTGAATTTAGGAAGCTGTGAAGCATGGGCCAAGTGCAGCCATTTGTATGGAAAAGCAGCTTGGGTGGGCCTGTAATTTTGGTGGGGTGGAGCCTCTGGGGATCTCCAATGTGGCTCAAATGGTGTTAGCCATGTTGATGGAATCTCACCAGCTTGCTATCTCAGCCTGGGTGGATATAATTACTTAAATTCCATGGTTGTCAGACTTTTCTTCAACCCAATTTCTGATGGTTCTGAGTGATTATTTGTTCTATATTGTAGTTGTAATTTTTATGTGATAGTGAGAAAAGGTGAGCCATGTCTGCCTATGCCACTATCTTAACTGGAAGTCCAAATGTTAACCATTTTATAAAGAATTGGTCAGCACATGTATAGCAGTGTCAATTAATATAAGCTTGTGAGTTTATATTGTATTAACAGAATACAATATAATAATTGACTTATAGTCAGTTTATATTCATAGGTCATCTAAAGAATGATAGAGTTCAATGCATTCTCAATTCCTTGCTTATAGGTTCAGCAGCTAAATTAAAGCTAGACCACTATAGTTCTAAAGAAGTACACTTTGGATAGGCTTATTAATAATTAATAATGATTATGTATATATTAAACCCCTTAAAGCAATGTGATTTCCTACAAATTTTAAATATTATCTCCATATTTGGTTTGCATGCTAAAGTCACTTAGTAGAATTATTCCTGATCTACAGGGCATAAGAAATATTAGGCCGAACACTGACTGTCTATTCATCATATTTCCTAATTATTTGTAGTTCAAATAAATGAGATTCTATTATATTGAAAATGACTTTAATCCATTATTTTACTTTTCCTAAGACTATGCTATTATTCAGCTTTGAAGCTGAAGGTACCATCCTCACAGTAAAAAATAAAAGAAAACAATTTTAAGAGATAAAATATATACCTAACATTCAACATTCTGTCTGTGTGGCTTCCACACAGTGTCATTTAAAACTACTTACATGAAGAAGTGGTATAGACTGAGATGAAAGAATGTGACATTTTCTGAACCCTGCCCTAAATCTGCATCCTATTTGAAAAAGGAATAAAACCCAAAGGAGGTTCAAATTTTACTCCAAAAATATGCTATTTCTTTACATTTGCCATTTCTTTACATTTCTGAAGAAAGCCTTGTTTCATAAAGAAAATCCAGTATTGAAGTGATACTTCCTATACCACTAAAAATAATGTATATTTTAAATAACACCCTGGATTATTCATCAGGAGATGGGCCTCAGATACTGAGCTTCAGATTCCCTAGAAATAAAATAGAGAAAGGAAAGTCTTTGCAATGCTTGCTTAATGGAAATTCTGAAGGAAAACAAGATGGTCTGTGGATGTGTTTTTAATTTTCTAGAGGAAGAAGAATGTTTATCTGATATTGATTTTACGGATGCCTTTTAAAAGCTGGTAGATCTGGTCAATTGTATTTGATCTATACACTTGGCTTTGGTCCTATCCACACTTAGTTGGGCCATCCTTCTTTTTAGACTTTCAACCATGCTACATTAAGCAGACATGAACATCAGCCTACAGAAAACTCACCTAGATTTCCATATTCCAAGGGAATCAATAAAAATGGTATTTTAAAATCAATATCTTAAAAAAATTTTAAATAAATCAATATCCTTAAGCTCTCCATTATATTTCCACTGCGTCCATCCAATTTATCTCAAGAGCATTAAAAGGTTTTTTAAAACAACATTTGATTATTTAGAATTGTAGTAAGTTCTGCTGGTCATAGAAAAATTAACATGGAAAATAGAAATTGGGGAAAGTTCTAATTTCTGCTATGTAGTGACGGAGGTAACAGGATCTGTCTCCCATTGTACACATATGGAAATTCTGGATAAATGACAACAAAAAATATGTGCAAATCTTATCTTGAGGGAAGAAATGGACAGTCCAATGTTCTGTAGATAAAGAGGGAGGGCAAAGTCAGGATGGTAGAAAGAAAGTGGTGTGTGATGGTTAAGGACACAGACTGTAGCCAGAAAACCTGGGTCCACCCCTTAACTGCCACTTGCTGGCTTGTTTCAATATTAAAAGCAACAGCAAATCAAACTTCTCAATGACTTATTGGTCAAATTAAAGATCATAATGTAAGCTGGAAAATACTTAGACATGAATGTAAATGTAAACACCATATACCAAATTGAATAAGGTATAGCCATATTACTATTTAGGCAGACATTTATAGTCTCTACATAGTAGAAAAGAAGATTTTCAAAATAATTATCTAAGAACCTAAGTCACAAAATAACTAAGCAACATTATGGTAAAAGGAAAAATGTAATAAATTAAAAGCCAAAAATAATAAAATAGATACAAAGAAATAACAAAGAGGATCAACAATGCTCAAAGTGGGTGCACTTAAAATATGGATCAAATACACAAATATCTGACAGGATTCATGTAGGAAAAAGAAAAGAAGAATATTAGTAATGTAAAGATCTTTTAAAGAGGAAATATAGAACTGGTTCAATATTACAATGCATACTAAAGAATTCTATGCCAATATATTTGGAATTGGGAAGAAATCAATAATGTTCTTTAAAAAATTAAAACATATATTTTACCACAAGAGATTTAGAACATAGAAAACCCAATAGTCTTAACACCTTTTAAAAAATAAAACTGGTAGTCAAAATAGCATCTACCCTGCCTCCAGCAAAAAGTATTCACACAAATACACACACAAACTACTGTAACAGATAAAAGGAACGCACAGTAGCCAGTGAGCCAAGTCACAGCAGATAGTCAAGGAATAAACAGCGCAAGTTTGATACAAATGTCAAATAAAAAGCAAGCAGGAGATTTTTCCATCTCATTTCATGATGCTATTATGATTTTGAACATTGGCAGTAGGAAAAAGAGAAGTTATAGGGCCATCTCACTACTGATGGCAGACACAAATGGCTACAGAAAATCTGCCCAGTCTGAATCCTGGATGATAGACAAACACTAACACACCAGGATCAGGTAGGGTGTGTTGTGGAATACAAGAATATTTTAGCATTAGGAAACTTACAAGGGTAATTCACCACATGTTAGGATGCCTTTGGCTTCAAGTGAGAGAGAAGCCAACAAAGTGTCACACCATTATTCCACAGACAGGAACCCCGGGGTAAGCTGTGTTCTGGGTAAACCCTGGAGTACCACCATGCTGCGAAGGAACCAAGTGCCAGTCACTCTGCTCTCTGCAATGTCCAGCATGTGGATGATTCTTCACATAGTTGCAAGGTAGAAGCAGAAATACTTAAACTGTTTAAAAATAATTTGCTTTAAAAGCTTGAGTCCCTGCCATGTTCTTGTGCCAATCCCTGAAGCAGAATATGCTTTATGTGTCATTGGCCAGAATCATGACATCCATGCATGTTTAAAGCAACCACTGAGAGAGAAAATAGAAGCCCTGTACTTTGTTTAAGACTAATTAAAATTCATCATAGGAGTTGGAGAACCACCCAACTCATGAACTGCTTAATTTCCCTTTACCTGAACAAAATCCATCATTTCTTGGTAGGGTAGATCTGGAATAATGGTTTGGGTACAGCTTGTAGTGTTGACACATAAAAAGGAAAATATGAACTCAATTTAATAGTTATAGTAAAAACAATGGATGAAATTTCACTATTCAGTCCTGAGTGAAAACAGCAACTATGAAACCACTTTAAAAATTGCAAAGGGGAAAGGAAATTAAATTAACATGATCAAGCCAATCCTTCTAAACCCTAAATTTCTTTAAACTTATTCTTTAACATTCAGAAATTAATCAGGGATGCCAGCCAGCTTCTTCTTATTGGTATTAAATATTATTTAAATATTTATTAAATAAAGTATACCCTCATCATACATCTTAAATGAATTAAAAGAACTTGAAATGGAATGTAAGGATTGGCTAGAAAAAGACAAAATTGTTATTTTTGTGATATTATGAACATCTGCATGATATTAGAGAGCCTGTTGCCAAATTAATATGATACATAAAGTTGCTTAAAGGGTTTCTGGATACAAAATCAATACACATATATAGAACACCTATATGCTCTTTAGTTACATAGCTAAATAAAAATGTAACTAAAGGACAAAAATAATTTCATTTACAATAACAACAAAAGCAGTAAGCTATCTAGCAATAAATCCTTATGGAGGAAATGCTAGAACTTTATTGTTGCAATTGAAAGTTGTGTTTTCTCAATTCCTTAGGTAAAAAGGGAGTGAATACATCAATTTTATAGAATTATTTAAAGGATTAAACCATGCATTCATTTAACACTGCTTCTTACATAACAATCACTTTAAAAAAAGAAGCTTTTAAATACATTTTTATAGATATATATTGTTATTCGAAGAACTTATAAAATAGCTCCTAAGGGCCCTGGAGCTTCTGGGATCAATTTGAAAACCACAGGATGGCATTTATAGTTTTCAGCTAATTTAAACCAAATCAACGCCACTTTTCTGACCTAAACCAAAGCTGGGACTTTCCCTTAGCTACGAATTGTCTCAACACATATGTGCACAGTGTGCCATATTACCACTTGTCAACTTATGGATTTTATCTTTTTATTTGTATATCAATAAGAAGTTTTGTTCACCCCAAAAGGGAACAGATGCTCCAACTTTATGGATTATCCTCTCTCTTTCCTTTTTATTCCCCACAACATCTGGTATTCATTCATTTATTACACAGATATTTTTGAATGACTACTCTGAGTTGCTCACTACTCTGTTGACTACTCTAGTCCAGGTTCATGAGATAAATCAATAAGCAAACTCTACAAAATCCGCCACCCTCATGGAGATTGCATGTTAGTAAGGGAAACATATTGAACAACAGACCTGAGAAACCAGCTAGCTATTATGGCACTGTTACTTAGCTGTCCACCAGAGTTCTATTTCCTATCTTCCTTGGCACACAACTGGACTGCATGTCCCAGAGACCCTTACAATTAAGTGTGCTCATGTGACTCAGTTCTCGCCAAAGTGATAGAAGTCATGTGTGCCATCTCCTGGCCTGTGCCATTTTCTGAGCAAAGGATCAATTGCAAGGAGAAAAATAAACACACAAACAAACTTTAAAAAGAGAGAGAGAGAGAGAGAGGGAGAGAGCAAAGGTAAGTGAGATACAAAGTTTTGGATACCAAGGCTTCACTGAGAAGGTGGTATTTTCAGTCTCGAAAGAAGTGAGGAAAGTATCCAGGCAGATCACTGGAGGAAAAACATTCCCTCATGTTACTATAATGACTGTAAAGCAGGTGTGGGTCTGGCATGTTTAAGACACACATGGGAGGTCACTGGTGCAGTTTTTGTTCTAAGTAAAGGTGGTGCAGGTTTTATGCTAAGTAAAATCAAAGCCAATGGGCGGTTTTGAACAGAGGAGCAAGACTGATTTCAAAGGATCATTCAGGCTCCTTGGATGGGAATGGCTTTAAGTAGAGACACAGGAGGACTAGTCAGATGGTTTTCCCAGAAAGCAGGATGAGAGTTGATTGTGAGTCAGTCTGGACTAGTGGTGGAGGTAGCAATGAATGACCAAATTTGGCTTGTATTTTGAGATCAGGGTCATTGTCTGTTTGCTTACAGATTGAATTTAGGGTGTAGACAGAGAAGAGGTGAGGAAGACTTTAAGGTTTCTGGCCTGAGCAACCAAAAGGTGTGTGCACACCATCAGGCTGAGTCAAAAAAGTTGATGGGTAGGAATTCTGTTATGGAATGGTTAGATTTGAAGTGTCTAGTTTTATATTAGCATTGAACCATATGCAATTGCTGATATTCAAGCATGTATAACTGCAAAAAATTCCAATTTTGTATCATCTAACTACACAAACATGGAATTTAGAAGAAAGGTCTGGGAATCATCAGCATGAAGGTATGCTTTTGAGCCATGTGGCTTGATCAGATCATGGTATTCATCAGGGTACAATCAGGAACCAGAAACCACATTGATTATCTTAATGGGAGGATATACTATACTACAGTGATGTTAACCATGCATTAGGGAACTTAAAACACAGTAGGAAGATGTCACTTGAGGAAGCAGTTACCATTCATTGGCTGAGGGAAAATAGAAAGAGGTTGGAATTAATCAAATGTAAATGCATAGAAGAGGGACCCATAGGTCTCAGACCTCTGAAGAGGTGGCATCACAGGCTAGCATTTCAGGGATATCTGATTCTGGTAATATGGATGGGAAAACTCCTACTAACTGGGCAAACTGCTGTTCTCGGAATCAGCTGTCTCTTCCAGGGTGCTGGGCCCTTGCCATTCAAGTTCCTTCTCTCTCTTCTCCTAGTCTTCCAGTTTACCTCTGAGTCCCCTATCGGCAGAACCTACATGGGGCCAGTTGGTAAAAGGGGGACTGTGGTTTGCAGAATCCCAAGCTTGGTATTAGAAGAGTAGCATGAGCCCTGACTGGTAGCACAGTGAATAAGGTGCCAGCCTGCAAACCCAAAGGTCACTGATTCGAGTCCCAGCCAGGGCACATAAAGCCAGGTCTGTAGCTGGAGGCAGGTGAAAGGCAACCATACATTGATGTTTCTCTCCCTCTCTACCTCTCTTCCTTCCTCTCTCTGGAAATAATAAATATAAAGGTTTTTTTTTTTTTTAATTTTAAAAATAAAAAAATAAAAATAAATAAAAAATGAAAGAGTAGCATGAAGGTGAGACCAAGGAACTAAATAATCAGCACAGTCACCAATGGGTGAATATAGAGAGCATCCCAAGCTCTAAAACACCCTGAGAGATTAAGAAGGACAATGCAAAGGAAGCACAGAAGAAACAATCAGGGGTGTATGAAGAAACATAATTAATGTTCATCCTTGATAGTCCAGCAAGTAACTGCTTCAAGGAGGAGCAGCGGTTCATCCACTGAGTCCAATGGAAAAGATCAAGTAGGCTGTGAACTAAAACTCAGTTGTTGATTGAGCAGTATAAAGTCCTGGGTGATCTTGACCAAGGGGATTTGGTGGGGTTGTGAGAACAAAAAAGTGCGAATTGGAATAGTGAAATTAGATACTAAAATATATACAAAATACTGAAGAGTTTTGCTGCAAAAGAAAGAAGAGAGGTGGGGCAATCTTTAGAAAGAGAAGTCACGTTGAAAGATTTCATTTTAATAATAGGAGACATGGTAGTATGTTTGTGTACTAATGAAATGAGCCAGTAGAGAGATAAACATGGAGAAGGAGGGGAATAATTCCTGGAACAGTTCTCTTGGGATGGCAAGAAGGGATGGAATTATACAAAGCCAGAGGGAATGATTTGCTCAAAGTAGGAGCTGGGCAGTTCATCACTCCTAACAGAAGAGACAGTGAGTTCAAGAGCACAGTGACTGAAAAGCATGCAGATGTGGTGAGGGAAGCTATTGACATTCTTTTCCAATTGCTTAGATGATGCTTAACTTTTTCATGTCATCAGCTGGGAGTGAAAGTGACAGAGGACTTTTGGAATAGTGAAGAGAGCAATATAGTCATTGGATAAGGGAAGGGGTTGAGGCTATTTCCTAAAGCCTTAGTTTCTTCATCTGAAAAACAGAATTAAATAGTAATGCTTTGTGCAAAATAGTGCTATTAAACCCTGACAAAGGAAAAATATAATGCAAATGTTAAATAGTAATAATGATCAAATCTATACAAAACAAAATCAAAATACCTCTTAGTAAAAATAAATAGCCATGAATACATATAATTTGAAATTTTCCTAAAAATATGATAACATAAAAAATACCATTTATCACTTGCCAATGGACATATATTTTATTTTATTTTATTTTATTTATTTTTAAAGAGTTCATTATTTTTAGAGAGAGAAGGACAGGAAGGGAGGAAGAAAGGGAGAGAAGCATCAATGAATGGTTGCCTTTTTCACCTGCCTCCAGCTATGGACCTGGCTGGAGACCTGGCTTGCAACCTGGTTATGTGCTCTGGCTGGGAACTGAACCAGCGACCTTTGGATTTGCAGGCTGGTGCCTATCCACTGAGCCACCAGCCAGGGCTGGACATACATTTTAAATTGGTCTCTTATATATGCATTCTCTAGCAACATTCTCTAGCGGTATTGAGGTTAAAATTAAATCTTACACAAAAATTCCTTGAAGTCAGAAATATCTTGTTAAGCCTTCAGTGTTAAATGATAGCACCTCAAATGTATTGAGTAGTTCAGTACATATTTTGGAGTAAATTAGTATAGCCATGATATTCTGTCAAGTACTATTTGTGAGGTAGGCAGATAGGCAGGAAAGGAAAGAAAAGGGAGGAGGAAGGAGAAAGAGAGAGAGAGAGAGAGAGAGAGAGAGAGAATGCATCAGATAAAGCCACATTCTAGGTACTATTGAAACTTCTTTTCTGATGCAATGACATGTATTCTCATGTCCCTGAAGCTATTTCTAAATCTTGTAACAAAATGTTGTACAACTAAATATGTAAGAATTCTCCCTCCCTTTGAGCTATTGTTGGATTTCAGTTATGAGCACACAGGCAATACTGAATAATTACTAATGAGAAAAATTAATACTTCAGGTTTAATTTTCTCATTTTAAACTTCCTTATGAAGAGGACAGATTTTCTTTTTGTACATCTGAGTCTTAAATGAGATGCTGAAAAATATGGCAACTGAGATTGCTGAGCGAATGATAGTCTCTGTTCAAAAGCTAACCTAGAAAGACAGCATGACTGTTTTGAAGCTTGGACTATGTTACTGCTGTCACTTCTGCTAATGGAAATCTAGCTGTATACGAATTACATGTTCAAAGGGACTATTCACATATAATTTCTCATTAGATGCCCCAGACTATGTCTATATCAGATCATCCTTTGGAAAAAATAAGCTTTTCATCTGATAATACTGAGAACTTGAATGAAGTGTCTCAGAAATTCTAAGTCATCTGACTTATTACACAGTATTGAAGAAAAATAATGTCAAATATCTTTCATTTTTAACAATTTTATTAAAGTATAATTTATATGCCACAAATCCACCCATTTTAAGTATACAATTCAGTAAATTTTAGTTAATTTATAGAGTTGTGCAATCATCATTATAAGCAATTTACAAACATATCTGTCATCACTGAAAGACCACAAATGTCATTTAGAATCAAGCTCCAATCCTATTCCCAGCCTCAGAGAACCATTAGTCTATGCTGTCTCTATAGAGTTGGCTTTCCTAGACATTTCATAAAAATGGAGAATATACTATTGGAGTCTCTTTTGGTCAGGCTTCTTTCATTTAGCATAATGATTTGAGGTTCATTCATTCTTTAAAGGTCTTTAGAGGTTTTTTCACACATACTTTAGATTCTTTAGAGGTCTTTCATAGAGACTTCATAGTATTCACTCACTCATTCATTCATTCATTCATTCATTCATTCATTCATTTTGAATCACAGTTTCCATGCAATTCAGAGTCTTCCTCATTGGACTGTGCAATCTTGGAGCAGGGACTCTATGTCATGCCTTGAAAAGTATCACAATTTAATTTGTGTGTAATTGGCACCCAATTAGAGCTGGTTGAGTTATTGAATAAATGATGGAGAAAGTGATTTTCCCTCTTGCCATTTGCTCCTTGTTGGACAATGCATGCTCGGGAAGCAGATTACGAGATGGAATTTAGTGTGCAGGATGTTTATTAGGGAGTACGCTTGGAAAGGAGAGGAGGAAGTGGGATTGGGCCCAGGGAGAGTTGAGCTGTGATATGTGCCCAATCATAACCCCAGTCAGCCCCACAGGGAGTGCTGTAGCTTAAATGACCTGTCAGAGTTGTCCCATGTTGGGTTGAAATGGCCCAGTCTTCATAACCCCTTGTCATTAGTCAGTCATTGGACCTGTGCCAGCCTGTGAAAGGTGCAGCCTGGACCCAGTGGATTTTCACAGCTGAGGAGGTTCCTGGAGGAGCTGACAGGATGTCCTTCCTTATAGGGGACCTTGGCCATACAACTCTGTATCTGTCAAGTCTGTATTTTCTTTTTGCCAAAACCTTAGTTAAGGCAATGTCGTGAGCACATTTTGCTGTATCTTCCAGATTTTCTATTTCTGTTACCAAAGATCATTGTAATATACATTAAGTTTTGTTGTTAAAATAGTATTTTTGTGTTTAACAAATTTTCTTTTAAGTCCTTGAAAGGAATGTTCCATAATTTTAGTTTAAAATTAAGAGCAAACAAGGCTACAGAAGATGAACAGGTTTCTTCACAATTTTAGAAGCATCCTAAAATTATTCTATTTCACATTTTTGCTAGATAAGTCTTCCCCTGTCAACATATGTGGGAGAAGCTGTTTTATTTAGATTATTAAAATTCTTGGATGAATAATTTATCAAATTGTCAACAGCTGCTTTTTCTAACAGTAGATTTAAATGGATTCATCTTTGTTCATTTTTTAAACTTAAATTTTTTTTTAAATTTCCAAAAGTATATTCATGAGCCTTTTCTACAACTGCTATAATATCAAATGTGAAGTACAGTATCAGAGGTGAGAGGATTTTTGGTAAATATTTAATATTTTATTTTCTAAAAGTAAAATTCCCATTTGCCTACAACCTACTGGCTTTAAAACACTTCTCTCTTTTCTTCAGCTATGACTATTAGTTGTGAAATTATTTATAAATCAAGAAGGGCTTTGTAGTTTTTCATTAGGCATTTTCTAAAAAATTGTAGCTAACCAACAAAGAGAATTCTGTTCTCTTTGGTGCCTTCTCAGTGGCAATGCTGACCATTTCCCCTTTATTTTAAAAAGCCCATAAATTCTACCAGCTTGAGGTGTTAGTGTATAGAGAAAATTTTACATGCATTATGCTAATTCTCACATCAGCTTTGTAAAGACAGTACTGTACTAACTCTTTAGATAAGATAAATTTGAAGTTCAGAGAAGGGTCAAGTGATTTGTCCAGGGTCTTAGAATAAAGAAACAGCAATACTATAGGCCAAAGCTAAGGCCAACCCTCTAGTTACCCTATTCTTAAAATTTGAGCTGAACAACTATAGTTACATTTAGAAAAGTTCCAAGTATTGTTCTTGTCATAAGCACAATGTAGGCGGTAAAACTGAACTGGTTAATCCATTAACTAACTTTGATTTGTGATTTAGAGGGTTGTAAGAATTAAAAGGTAAATATAGGATATAGCACCTTATTACTCAACTCAATCCTGAATTCCTATAACATCAATTCTATTGAAAAATGCTATGATAAGGAGTTACATTTAAATGGGACAGATTGAATACATCCCTTTGCTCCCCCTGTAAAGTCTACTATAAAGAAAGTGAAGGAACCAACAGGTATTATTTCCTATATAAAGTGAAAACTGGGAGTAGAAAGATATAAGGTAAGATACTATTTATCTTCTATGCCTTTTAGCACTATCTGATTTTTAAAAGAATATGCAAGTATAACTTTAAAAACCTAGGGCACTAGGGCTGAGGAATATCATTTTCAGGTAAATTAGAGTACTTTATTGTGCAGGTTTAAAACATCTTTATGTACACCGGACTACGAACCCAAAGGTTGTTGGTTCAATTCCCCACCCAGGGCACATGAAGAGGTTGCAAACCAGGTCTCCAGCCAGCGCCATAGCTGGAGGCAGGTGAAAAAGGCAACCATACACTAATGTTTCTCTTCTTTTCTCTGCCTCTCTCCCTTCCCCTCTCTCTAAAAATAATAAATAAAAATCTTTAAAACATCTCTATGTAGATCTAAAATAATTCTACGACTATTTCCAAAGAATTGGGGCATTTTGGTTGGTTTTACCACTATATTTGCTCAAATTTCTTCTTCTCTGACCTGGGAGAGAAAACATTTCCTCCCAATGTCCTGCACACTAAGGTGGGACACATTGCATATCAAGGACATTATGTTTCTTCTGGCCAGAACAGGCAGCTCTTACTTCAGGGGCAAAAGGGTGTCAGTTTAATTGCAAGCATGACCTTGGTTGGCTGTCCATAGAACTGGGTAGAGAAAGGTATCTTCTGTTCTCTATGGCAAGTTCTGAAGCTGGTTTCCCTGAAAGTTCCAGGATGACCTACATTATTTGGATGGAGATTAAGTACTAAATGCAACTGTCAACTTGAGGTTTTGTTGGAAATCAGAGCAGAAGAACTTGGCTTGGTATATAAAAGTTCTAGAAAGAACTTTGTAGAACTCAGTTCAGATCCTTAAGTGATAGCTGGCAAAGCTTGGAAAAATCTTTTGCTTAAACATTCTTTTGGAAAAGGTGACTTTTGGAATGGAATTAATTGGCTTTTATTGTCAGTGAAGGTATTTTTCCAACATATTTACCAAAAGTAGTTTAGCATAGAAATGAGAGGATTTTCAGCCACAGAATTGCGTAATGTATTAAGCGTGCATGATTCATAAACAGACTCTCTGGGTTCAGGCCCTGTTGCTGACTTTTGTTAACTAAAGTTTCCCCAAATTGTTCCATTTAAGTGCCTCTTGCCTAAAATAAAGTTGGTACTTCCTCATCATTTTATTATTGGGAGGATTCAAAGACTTGATCGTGCATATAAATTGATCAACGAAGTTTACAGTGCATAAAATGGTAGCTCTCATTACTTTGAACATATTTTTTCCAAAATATATCACACAAAAGTGTGTTCATTCTATGTGAGGGAGAGAGAGAAAGGGAGAGAGAGAGAGTGTGTGTGTGTGTGCTTGTGTATGTGTGTAGGTGAGAGCTTAGGAAATTTAAAATCATGACATGACAATTTTCAGACTCTTATCTTTTGGTGATCTTTGAAGGGTAGATGATTGGGAACACTGTATAGTTGTTGAAAGGAACAAATTAAATCATGTAAATAAAGTCACTGCAAATCCGCAGAGATGCTAACACAATGTAAAGGGAGCTTGCAGAGCTGCAGTTGATAGTATCGAATAAATAATAACATCTACTCTCTTCAGTATGCTTGGAAGACTATCGTGAACAGTGACAGTTTTCCCTTGGAACCTTCAAGAGCTGGAGGGGGCATCCTTGTATCCCAATGCCCTGACAGAAGAATGACATGCTTATAGAATGCTTCAAATAAATTATTTTTTTTTAAGGTTTTATTTATTATTTTTGGAGAGAAGGGAAGGGAAAGAGGCAGAGAGGAAGAGAAACATCAATGTATGGTTGCCTTTCACCTGCCTTCTGGTACAGTCCTGGCTGGAGACCTACCTGGCTTGCAACCTGGTTATGTGCCCTGACTGGGATTGAACCAGAGAACTCCGGGTTGGCAGGCCAGCACATAACCACTGAGCCACCAGCCAGGGCTCAGACAAATTATCATTATCCTTATTATAGGACAGAACAATGCAAGAGCAAGAATAAATGGAGTTCTTTTAACCCAGGTTTTTTTCTTTTACTGATGAGCATGAGACTTACTCAAGGTCATAAGAGAATTATTCTCTGAGTCTGTACTGAAACAAAGGACTCCCCATTTCTAGTTCTCCATCCTTCTCTGTGTTGATGCTGACCTACTGTGCTAGTTTGTTAGGGCTGCTGTAACAAAATACCATAGGCTGCAGGGCTCAAACACCAGAAATGTATGTTCTCATAGTTCTGGAGGCTGGAAGTTCAAGAGCAAGGTGCTGGCAGTTTAGTTTATCCTGCAGCTTCTTCCATTGGCTTGTAGGTGTTTTGTTTGTTTGTTTGTTTCTCAATCTGTCCTCCTCCCATGGTCCTTCCTCTATGCATGCACATCCTCTTCCTATAAGGCCACTGACCATATTGGACTCGAGCCCTATCCTTATTACCTCATTGAACCTTTATTATTGCTTTAAATACCCAAATACAAGTCACACTGGAAGGTGGGGATTTAACATATGAATTTAGGAAGGATGCCATTCAGTCCATAAACCTACCCATGAAAAGGTTACTTTTCTAATATTATTCTAATGTTCTTCATTTGAGTTGAAATTTTTGCTGGACATATCTGTGTCCACATTGATATTTATGGGCACTTATATTAAGTCTAATTGTTCCATTTTGGCATTCAATGTTTAGGGGTTGGGCCAAACACAATAAATAATAAACATACTTTAAGAATAATTAAAGCTTTTATTTCAGTTGTAAATGATCAGCAATCTTTGTATTATTCAATTGGATAGAAAATACATCTCAGGTTAAATGGAAAACATTGTTAATTATACTTTTCATCATGGTTTTATCTTAGAACTAAGAGCAGTGAAAAAGTCTTCCCCATAGTGTTTGCAGCATTCTTGAAGCTTGATTTTATAGGTAGAGTCTTTTTCAGAAAAGGAAAAATGAAAAATTGAGATGGGGAACATGATTTGCATGCTCCGAGGAGATAGCTGAAGGTAGAAACAGAGATTATAGGGGTAAGAAATAAGGATGAAGGTAGACATACTGTAGATGTAGGTATTTCTTTGTGGGTTTATAATCTCTAAGAGATAGGCATAGATGTAGATATTTCCTTGTGGGTTTATAATCTCTGTTGTACAACAAAATGTTTTAGTATTTTTCCTAAATATAAATAAAGGCAAGCCCATCTCTTTTTACAAACTTTTGATATATGACAAGCTACCACCAGAGCCTGCTAAGGGCACTGAAATTTCAGACTTACTTAGAAATATATGCAAATGGTCTAACTGTGGAGAATCGCATTTTATACACAGTAGGTCTCTTACATAAATACATATTGTATTTGAAATGTAGAGTTTTGATAACTTAGTCCATTTTGCAAAACAGGAAACTGAAACCCAGAAAGATGAGTGACTTTAAAATTTTAACTAATGAGGAAGTGCTAGAGATGGGAGTAGAAACAACCGTGCTTGATTCTCTCTCACTGAATACATTGATTTCCCTCTAAATCCATCTCATTGAAACAAAGGGTCTGAGAAGGGCTAGTGACTTCTGAATGGGAAATTTTCCTTTTGTCTGGCTATGTTGAAAACTTTGGACATATTCTTTTCTTGTATGCAACTGTCAGAAGGTACAGAGATTCCCTTCTCTCCTTGGGTTCATGTCACTAAAATATAAAACCCAAATGAAATTTTTAGTGTCTTTCCCTGGAATGGGATACAATTTAGTGCCATTGATATTGATTTATTTGAGTCATAGAAGACAGATCTCTATTGCGTAGGTGGACCATCTGAGGAAAGAAAGAACAGTCAAGAATCTGCCATCAACCAAAGATACATTTTTGTACTTTGGTTTAACCTTCTCTGGTAAAACATTACTCATAAATGTGGTCTTTCACAAATAACTCTTCCTGGGTTTTCTCCCTCCTACCCCGCCACCCGCCCTTTCTTTGAGCTGCCTACTCTCTGGTGGAAATGCAGCCAGGTCCTAAGATAGTTTAGCATTTGGAAGTAAAGTTCTAAATGAACTGAGGATGGGAAAAATGGAGCACCCGTATAGTAACTGGGTGTGATTCCAGCCACTTTGCTGTTTCCTTCTCTGTACAAGCTGTGTAGTGTTAAATGCTAACGCAATGCCAGCATTTTCCTTACTGTTTAGACAAAAGAAATCCTAATGAGATATTTCTAAGCCTGCACAAGAGTTTCCATAGCAATCCTTGCCTTAGAATAAAATTAGGATAAAGAACTCCTCAACATAACTTGAAAATCTCAGCTAACTCACAGCAACAGGTTTTCTACCCCAAGACAGACATTTCTGTTGGGAATACTGATTTGATTAAGTGTCCACAATAGAGAACTTTATTTAGTGCTACCATCTGTAGCCATAATTAGTTTGAACTTGTGAAAATGAAGAGTGTGACAGGCGATATGACATTAATTTTGGAGAAAGGAGAACGTCCCTGTTTTGCATGGATGAAAGCACAGAAATGTAATGAAAAGTCAGTCACAGAGATGCCACAGGAACTCGTTAGGAGCTTTTAAAGGTTAACGTAGAGGGAGAGAAAATCGGAAAATTTACTTGAGACTGCAAGTGGAGTTAGTGAAGTAGCTGACTTAACACTTCTTACTACTAAGATAGCTTCTTTTCCAGTGGGAGCCAAATGGACATTTTTCTTCTGAAGCCAGGAACTAGAGCTCCCCAAGAATGTAGAGGTGCTAAGCAATTGTCTTAGCTTCTTTGGGCAACTGGATTTTCCTGATGCAGACCTCTAGAAAGAGTATAGGGAACAACTGATGGAGACCAGCTGGCTATCCACCACTTTCAGAATCCCACCAGTCACACCAGTCACCTGGGAATCCTGTGAAAATGCAGATTCCTGTTGTCCTGGAATGAGGTGGGGTTAAAATCTGCATTCCCAACAAGGTGATGCTGGTCCCTACTTGAAGTAACAGTCTAGACCATTGGAAATAAGAGAACCAGGAGGCTCATCAATGGATGAATTCTTTCCCAGCAGGCAAGAGAATACTTTTCTTATTCATTCACTTCTTACTCCCTTTATGCCTTTGATGCTATCTGGAGTTTTCCTGGGAACTCTGGGGATGGGAAGGGACAAGAGCACAGCAGGATTACAAGTGGTGATTCTCCAGAGACCAAAAGAACCCCCCTTAGCAATACTCACAGCCCGTTTCTTTTCCCTTACGTGTTTCCAGGGACATAAATTTGTGTCCTTTGTTTAATCCCATATACCAGAATACACCAGGACAACTCTCTGGACAACAACTTCCTCTAGAAAAAAATTCTTGCCTCTCTCTTAACATCATACTCTAACTTTAATATATTGTATGCATTGCACTCAGTGTGTGTTGTTCAGATAAGTCACTGCTTTAAGAGAGACATGCTTTCTTTTGTTCTTTAAATTCCAGCTGAACCTGTTATCTAAGATCCTAAAAATAATGATTATCTAATTGACTTTCTATTGGATTGGAGATCAGATCTGGCGTTTGTTCCTGGCTTACTCTATCATTTATTCCATGACCTAAAAGAAAAACATTTAACTTCCCGGGCTCTATTTCCCTATTTTGCAATGTTAAGATTGAATGAGATGATTATTGAGTTACTATACTGCAAGGGTGAATTTCATTTTTGCCACCATTGTATATTTTGAAAAATTACTTAATTTTTGCTGCCTTTACTTTTCACATCCATGTTGAGGACTTAATTAGCACTCTACATAGCTCAAGAAGAGATCAGTTAATTCAAGTCTTATTACTTGACCATTTCTTTCATAGTATGTGAGCATCCTTCCATTTTGGGGAGAAATGTGCAGTGTTAGGAATAATATAGTACAGTACTTTCCATTAAGAACATTTAGTTAAAAAAATGACAGCTTTATTAAGATACGACTCACATACCATATAATCATATAATTCACCCTTATGAAGCATACAATTCAACAGTTTTAAGTATAGTCATAGAGTTGGGTAATTGTAACCATACTCAGTTTTAGAACTTTTAATCATCTTGCCTAGATACTCTATACCAATTACCAATGACTTCTCATTTTCCCTCAGATACCCTCCATTTCCACCCCTAGACAACCCCTAAACCACCTTCTATGTCTATGGATTTGCCTGTTCTAGACATTTCATATAAATGGCATCATGTAGTATATAGTCTATTGTGGCTGGCTTCTTTCATTTATTAGTATGATAGTTTCAAGGTTCATCATGTTGGAGTATGAATCAGTACTCCATTTCTTTTTATTGCCAAATAATTCCTTGGTTATGCCATATTTTATTTCTCTGTTCATCCACTGATGGACATTGGGATTTTTCTACTTCTGGTTATTATGGTTAATACTGTTATAGTCATACAGATGTGTTTCTGTATAGACATGTTTTTATTTCTCTTAGGTACCTAGGAGTGGTATTGCTAGTCCTTTCATAACTCTATGTTTAACTTTTTAAGGAACTACCAGACTGTTTCCAAAGAAGCTGCATTATTTTACGTTCCCATAAGCAGTGTATGTGGGTTCTAGTTTTTCACATCCTCAACAATGCTTATTTTCTGTCATATTTATAGTCACTATAGTAACTATAAAGTGGCATCTCATTGTAGTTTTGATTTGTATTTCCCTGATAATTAATGATGTTGAGAATATTCTCATGTGGTTATTAGGCATTTGTATATCTTCTTCTGAGAAATGTCTGTTCAAATTATTGGTTGATTTTTAAAGTGGGTTGTTTGTCTTTTTATTGTTAAGTTATAAGAGTTTTTAAAAATGTATATAGTTCCTTATCAGCGGTATGATTTGCAAATATTTTCAAGCCTGAGGGTTGTCATATCATTTTTGTAATGATGTTCTTTGAAGTACATAAATATTTAATTTTAATGAAGTCAAATCTATCTAGTTTTCCTTTTGTTACTTGCCCTTTTGATGTCATATCTAAATAAACCATTGTACAAAGATTTACACCTATAAATAATTCCTAGTCTTTATAAAAACTTCTTTCAAAATACCTAAAAATTTAGAGCTCCAGAAGCTGTTACACTAAGCATACAAATTGGCAAAAATTTTAGAGTTGTTTTGACAGAAGGACAGCAGGTCACTTGGGAAATTTTTATATCCATAGGTCATATGACACTGTCCATTCCCTCTGTCACATCATTAGGCCAGATTGCAAAAACACATTAAAGATGCAAATGCTTAATTATTTGGGAAACAACTTCTCTCCTAAAGAATGTAAATCAGTTGGAAAACATACTGAGCACAAAATTCATAAAGCAGGGATCTTGAGTATTATCTTCCTGTGACTGATTTAGATGGAGAATTTTTATAATAGCATCTAGAATTATTGAATATAATTCAATTGAATATGTTTTTAATTAACTGAAGAAAAGCTGGGTGTACATTTAATCTGGCCCCTGTCTTGAAATCTCTTAGACTTCTATAAAGCAATACCTGTTAATCCAGATTACCAGCATTGTATCTCATAGTGCTTTACATTACCTACACCAAATGAAATACTTAAAATGAAAATCAAAGTTACTTTCTATTTTTTAAGTGCTGAAAGGAAGATTTTCTACCAGGCTGCAAATGTATCCTTTGATATTCTGAAAGCCAAAAATCGATTTTTGTACTATAAAAATGTATTACACTAGCATTAAAGAAGGAAATGAAATATTTCCAATTTGCATCATCAGAACAAAATGTTGGCATTTTGCACATTGCCTTCCACTCTTTGCTATATATACACACTCATTATAACTACCAAGAACAAATTATTTTCAAACAGAATTTTAGGATATTATCTTTCCTGAGGTGTGGAGAATCTGTTGTCTACTTGGGTAAGAGGGTTGTAGATTTGCAAAGTAACTTTGCTCAAGGCAGCACCATCCTACTTTTAGAGATAGATTCAAGGTGGGAGCTGTATCAGGGACCTTGTTCTCCTTCTGATTTGCATGGTCTTTACACATCTTTCAGATTGCAGAGAGGGAGAGTTGTATCCATGTGTCCATGTTCTTCCCTTAGGCTTTGCAGTTGGCCCCTAGCTACCCCTCAGATTTCTTTCCACACCACTCCCCTTTATCTGGCTCCTCTCCAGATACCATAGCCAAGATTTTCTTTCCTAAGAGCTTTTCAATAGCTGTTCCTCCTCCTAGGAACACCCTGTGCCTAAAACTTGCACATTTGATGCCTTCTTAACCTTCTTCATCTAAGGGAGACTTTATGCTTCCTCCAAACCTATCATTCTGTCTCACTTTTTTCATAGAGCTTATTATTGCCTATATAATCTATATCTAAAATCCAATATTTATGTATATTTATTGTTTACTGTCTATTCCTCCTCGGCTGACAAATGGATGCTCTTCAAAACAGAGATCCTGTCTTTTTCTCCACTATAAACTGGTACTTATTAGCACACTTGGCATAATAATCCCTTCAATAAATATTTACTAAATGGACAAGTGAGTGAAATCATGCACATAAACACAGCTTTTTTCCATAAGAGTATCCTTTCTTCCTCACTTTCTTCTGAACTGAGTGGGAGCAGAATAATTCTGTTTTTATTTTCTGCAATAGGGGTGGGGAAAAGACAGCAAAAAGGAAAGCTTTGAGAATATATGGATGAAAGGAAGTGAGGTTAACAACAAATGCATAATGTCTTTGGGGAAAAGCTTTGATGTCATGCATGGCCAGAAACCATTCCCTTAGGGAGCATTTTTCAATACTCTTAGTCACACAAAAACTATGGTGTAATAGCAGCTTTCTTGAGAGATGGACTGTTTGCCTCACTGTTACCCAAACCAGGGCTCATTCACATGGCACCTTGGTGTAAAACCCAACAATTAGTGTTGAGATAAACAGGTCTTTATTTACAATATTCCACACTGAGGGGGTGGGTGCTAGGAGCACTTCAGCTCAGATCCCTGTTCTCCCACAAGACCCAGAACTTCCTTTGCTTTCCAGAAGGCTATTAACCAAAACCAAGCCCCATAGCTCCCCATCCCTTATCTGTCAGAGCTCTTCTTCAGGATCTGGGGTATGTTGTCTTCAGCCTCCGTGTAATAGCCCAGAAAAGCATGTGTCATGTTACAGTGGATCATGGTGAAGTCCAGGAAAGACACAAATCCTAAGACAGTGCCTTTTTATGTATGTTCCAAGTTCCAAGAGTCCAGGTAAGAGTCCAGGTCTGCAAGGTGAGTCCCTAGTAACTTCAGAGTTGCTTAAAGTGGGCACGATCAAAGCCAAGGCTGTACAGCTGAATCCTGACTACAAACTTCATAGCTGCTCGCTGCTTCCCACATGGCTACAGCAACATCCTAGTACGTCATGACACCCCTCCCCCATGCTTCTCCATCAGGGCCCACTTCCTTCATGCCCCTCCACCAAGCTCCTGTGTCATGGCACTGCTCCATCATGCTTCTTCCCTTAAGGCTGCCCACTCTTCCTTTTAAATCCTGAAAGTCAGTACGCCTTTTGCCCTGGGGCGTTAGCACAGATATTATCTATCTACCACCTTAGATAGTATGCAAAATACCTTAAAAGCCATAGTATCTCCTTCCCCATCCCCCAAACCATGGACCTGGGGGAAGATTTGTATCTTGTTTTTTCACTACAAGTTATGATATGCTATAACAGTGTTTCAGTACCATTTGTTGCATTTTCTGACTATTTCTGAGCCTAGAGAAAAATTTCCCAGTGATAAGAAAGAAAAGGATAAGAAAGAAAGCCTTCTAGGGCTTTGATTTAAACTGTGTGGCAAAAATAAACTCAGTTGTGACTGGGTTGGAATGGATTGAAAGCTCTGTGGGCAGATGGTCATTGTCTCTCATAACTTTAGGTACAGAGTCATGTATTCTGAGTTTAGGCTCATCAAAAACTAAATTGTCACTTCTACGCCAGTTTTAACCTCAAACTGTGTGTATAGTTCAATGTACTGTCATTTTAGAGCAACCAAATCTCTCAAAGACTTACATTAAAAATGGAAGAAAGTGTCTGGTCTGGTCAAACTAAAAAAGGAGTTAACAGTGATTTTTGTTTTGAAGAACTGAGTCTCCTTCCATCCTCCTGGGAACCCTACTGGTCTTTGAACACAACAACCAACTTAGCTGTCACCTCAGGGGTTCTTTCTACCACTGAGTGTTATTTCCCATAGTCCTATAAGCCTTCCCTCTGCCCTATTCAGGCTCTTCAGTGGGATGAGAGACTGGTTGAAGAGAATTCTGCAGGTATTTCATCTTTCATTTCAAAGGGGGTAGCCCTTGGCAACAAGAAGTAATCTACTGAGAATAAAGAATAAAATGGCAAATTATGGGTCTACATGCTCAACCCTGATGCTCAGTTTTTGTCAGGGTGGCAACTGGAGATCAAGGAACAAGTTAGCTGGGGGTGGCAAGGGTGAAGAAAGCTGGGAGAGGGGCAAAGAACATACTATTAAGAGGTAGCAGGTAGGAGTTTCAAACTTAAGAATTTTATTATATTTTTTATCACATGGGATTTTAAGTCTAAATTAGCATGTGGTACAAACGTAAGAATGGATAAAATGGAAGAAGAATGAAACAGACATAGTAAGCTATTAGGAGGCCATTGGTAGACTGAAACATACATAAAAATGAAGCCCCCATTGCATAACTCCTACTTTGGTGAGTGAAGTCACTTCCTGATATGTCATCAACAGGAAATGGAGCAAGTGCATTGCACACAATGCTCATTTTTAGAGCAAATTTCTTCAGTTCTTAGAGGAATTTTCCAAAGTGTACAAGAGTCAGTTATTTGAAATCCTCATCTATGTAACTATAACCTTAAAATCTTCTAATTAAGGTAAAATATTTTAATATCATAATGTTTCAATTTTATTAATTATTCCTTCCTGTTTTGACAGTCCTACTTGTATCACTCATTTGTCCCTCAAACCCTCTCTAGTAGGTAGGTCCTATGATTAACTTCACTTTATAGTTGATGACATTGAGCCATGGAGTAGGTAAGGCCTTTACTCAAAGATGCTAAGTCTCTAGGAATAGAACGTTAAGGTTTTGGGTGCATCAGGAGATGAGAGACATTATTATACCCAAGAATTGACATTGGTGTAATAATAGAATATAATATGCAGTCTCTCTAGACAAGAAGGTGAACTCTGGAGACCAAGTAAAGTTAATCTCAGAAATTGGTCAGGCACTAGATTTATTGTTTTGCTTTGACTGGCTATATTAGAAACAGTTGTTTCCTAGAGTCCACTTTGTCACACCCAAGTATAAGAAGTGGCCATCTGATTTTCTTTAAATTATTTTTTTTGGGGGGGTGATGCTTTTCTTGTTGGAAAAATAGACACTCAGAATATCCAATGCTTGGTCACACACATTCAAGAGCCAATTGAAAAGTTCTTTGCTTTAGGACAAAGGACATTAGCAAATTTTTTCGAGGGATCTAATCCAGGTAGCCTGAGAAATTAGTCATTCATTCACTCATTTATTTATCAAATAATGTTTAGACACATTTTGTATATGAGGCACTCTTTTAAGTAAATACTAAGAATGAAAAACATTAAAATATTTATAATTGTCATAATCTATTCTCTTGTAAATCTCTGTTTACTGAGGAGATGAACTTGGAAACATAAAGCCATCACACAATTTGGTGAATGTTGTCACAGAGACCATGGGAGAATGAACAGAGAATGAAGAGCATCTATTCTTGCCAAGAAAGTCGGGGTGGTAAGGAGGGACAGACAGCATTTTAGGCCATCAGGACAGTGTGGGAAAAGGCAGTGATGAGAAACTATGTAAAATGACTAGAAACCAGTTAAACAGGACTCAGGGTGATTTTGGAGGGGACTTGTGTGTTACTGACATTAAACTTGGTATTCTACAGCCCCCCCTACTAGTGTCCTATTATATAAGAAACTCTATTTAAGACATCTTTGTTTTCTCTCCAAAATGTCCTATCACCAAACAAACCTGGTGCCGCTCTTTCCTTCCCCATTTATTTGTAATGTGCTGCATCATTTAGGGGCTTCTGCGAGTCTCGCAGAGAGCTAAACACTTTCCTTGTCTCAGCATTCCTTGTCTCTTTACCTTTGGAGAACCTCTATGAGGTGGTTTTCATTATGGTGGTGGGATGGGACTGAAGCAGAGGAAGGGTGAAGTTCAGGAGATGACTTAGTTCATAAATGGCACTCTTCTGTCCTCCTTAAGAAGCAGCTAAGCCCTGGCTGGTGGCTTAGTGGATAAGTGCTGGCCTGAGAACGCAAAGGTCACTGGTTCAATTCCCAGCCAGGGCACATAACCAGGTTACAAGCCAGGTCTCCAGCCAGGTCCACAGCTGGAGGCAGGTGAAAGGCAACCATACATTGATGTTTCTCTGTTTGTCTCCCTCTCTCCCTTCCTCTCTCTCTGAAAATAATAAATAAAGTCTTAAAAAAAAAAGAAGCAGCTAAACTTTTAATAATAAATGCAACTTCCACACTATTACAAGAGAAGAATTTCACAGAAGTTAATGGGCAGCCTGAATATGCTTGAAGAGAGTAGCAAATTCTCTCTTTCTAATGAGAAACATGTTGGTTTTCCCACCTAGTTTTTCCTGGAAAAATATGAAAATGATTGATAGTAGATCTCTTTGTGTAGCATATTCCCACCAAAAAGAAAGGACCCTACTTCCCACCAGTCTCTTCTCCCACAAGAAGGCACGTGACAATTTTTATCTCATGTTTCATGCCTGATGTTCTTCATTATCTAATAGGAACCTTCTCTTATTTTGTTGTGAAAAATATTAGATTATATATAAAACTATGTCTTATATTTTCTCCTAGACCTTTTATTATCTGATAGGTATAGGCTAGAGACTCAAATAAGAATGATTCTATTTTGGGTTATCTTGCAATTCAAAGCCTTAAAAACTATTGAAGACTTGAGGTCAGAAAATTAATATGAAAAAGGAGAGACCTGCGTTCTGATTCTAGGGCTTCAGTTAACCAGTTCTGTCGTTTGAGATGGCCTCTTTCACCATCAATTTTCTGATCTGTGGAATGTGAAGAATACATAATTTCCAGAATACAGTGATTCTAATGGGTAAGTGGTTTCCTTTCCCATGCTAGTGAAAAGCACCTCACAGCATATTTATTGCTATTGCTGACAACTCACTGTTAACGCCTTTCTTCAACCCGTAGTTGGAATGGAATGAGTTGTTAGTATCTAGCAAGACAGATCGGTAAGTTAATAGGTACTGAACAGTCTATACAACCCTGTTTGAATGTGTCCTGGTCAGTGCCCTGGTGGCTAGAAAGCAGAATGAGGACACAGGGAAAATTATCAATCTCTGCACGTCATGACTCAGTCCCAGATACATGTTCAAGCTTCCACTCAGTTGTCAAAACTACAGTGCTGCCCTGAGTAGCCCGATAAGCAACAGCCCAGATGCATTTATGTACCTGCAAGGATCCAGGGCAGACACATGCAGAGAAAATGAAAGAAAAATTCAAATTAGTGGAATAGTGAGACTCCCTTTTAGTGAAGCAGGGAAAGTGAACACCCTTGGGCCTCTCAGCCAGATTGAAAGGCCAGGGGGTTTCATTACAAGTCCAGGCGGATTTCCTATCTTTAGGCTTTGGGGAAAAGTGCCATGTAAATGAAAGATAAACTTCCTTTCTCTCATGGAAATAGGCCCTATAATTAGCAGAAGTTGATGGAGCAGTCTTAGGTTATAATTGACTTGAGCCATTAACACATAAAGCACAGCTCCAGGTTCTATTTCTCTCATGTAATTATGTGATAAATTTCCGGCTCAGAGAAGCAGCTTGGGGCCATAAACAAGTATTGAGCTGCCACATGTTCACAGCAGAGCTCACACACTGAGTTTATCTCCCCTGTGTAAAAGGTGATAGGCATGATTTCTTGATGCATTCAAGACCTCATTCAGCAGCCTGGGAATGCATGACGCTTAAGCAATACACCAACAGCACCACAAATCCTTCCTTCCATTTCAGGCTCTGCATTCAGGCAGGCTCGTGTTATTTTGCAATGTGAATTTTAGACAGGGATTATCATTTCCCAGTCAAGCTTTACGGAGCACTCCTAAAGCGTACAGCTTTAAGATCATCTAGCTGAGTGTTCACATACAGAGAAATGAAGAGATGAGCTAGTTCACAAACCCTGGAAACAAACAAAATGCTTTAGTAGAGAGAGCAAATGACAGCCTTGTTAGGTGAATGAGTTGACCAGGTGGAACAGGGAACCAAGGGTTGCTGCCTGCTAAGGGGAAGAGTCTCTTGTTCCACCCGATGGAAGTACTGTGATACAGAGGCATGTATTCTATGTAAGTTGACCCCTGCATAACAGGTGTGAAGCGCGTGAGTCCACTTCCATGCAGGTTGCTTTCAATAACCACTTGCGCTGTGTCTCTCTGTGGTTAAAAATCCATGGATGTAAAGGACTGACCATATGCATTGGTTTTTACAGCATTTTATCTAGCAGACTTGAGCGCTCACGGAGTTATCCCATGGGATCCCAGATCCAGTTCCCAAGGGACGACTTAAGTTTTGGGGCAGTCAAAAGCTTTATGTAAATTTTCAACTGTGTGGGGTATCAGTGCCCCTAACTCCTGCATTGTTCAAGGGTTAACTGCATTTATACATGCCAGCTATCAGTATTCTATCTTTTACTCCACAATGATTTGACGTTTACATCATAAAAAATGACATTAAAATTAATGCTATAGAAACACATCATGAAAATCAAGGGAAAAAGAAAAGCCCAAGTGTGACAGCCTAGGGGTTAAGGGAGTTCATGTGACCAACCTCAAGCTGGGCACTGGGCTTCCTGGCTCCTAGGCAGCGTGTGCTCCGTCTCCTCGGTACTGGCTGTGCTGAAGCAGGGAGCAAGGGTGCCATTTGGCTCCAGCCTTCCCCTTTGCCCATGTGTAAACAATTAGTCATTTCACTCTTTATAAATACTTCTACAAAGAGAGGGAGGGTTTACAATAAACTACACACTGACTAAACACTGAATAGGCTTTGTTTGATGGAGAAGATTTACATGGATAGCGGCATGCTATGTATGCATTCTGTATCTTACTTTTTTCATTTGTTTATATCCTGAGGAGTATTCCATGTCAGTACCTCATTTTCATTGTAAGACTCATGATAATATTAGTACCATGATGAAACTACATGATGTGGTGGTCAAGACAGGAACTTGGAATCAGAGTCTCCTGGGTTCAAATATCAGCCCTGCCATACTTTGTGCATCCTCGCAGGCATCTTGCTGAACTTCTTGTCTCATAGGTAAAATGTGTAAATAGTAGCATTGTTGGAAAATGTTGTAAGATAATAGATGTAAAGCACTTAGAATGTTGTGTGATTCAACCAGACCCTATATGTTGTTTGCTTTCTTTATGATATTTGATGCATGTATGCAATATAATTAATTTAACTACTTTACCATTGGTGGATCCATAGCATTTAAAATTGTTCTGCTATTTCTCTATTGCAGTCAATATCCTTGTCTATTCGTGGCCAGTGCACCTGTGTGTGGATCTCTAAAGGAAAAATTCTTAAATTTGGATTTTTCCACTTAAAAATTGTGTGCATTTTCAATAGAGGTTGCTGCAATGTACACTTCTCACAAGTAGTTACCGATGGGTGATTATAGATTACCTCCACCAGCAATGTATAAAAGTGCCTATTCCTCTACAGCAGCTAACACTGCATTACACGCACTTTGATCATTCAGATTTGACAGGTCAAAAGGAATATATCCTTGTCATTTTCATTTCCATTTCTGTTATTAAAAGCAAGGGTGACAAAATTCTATTTCCACTAATGGTCTTATGGCTTGTATCAGACCAAAGTTTCCATAGGTTTCCTTAGCAATGTTAAAGTGCCAAATAATTATAAAATCTGTAAAAAAATTAATAAAAATCTATCTAAAGGCATTGGTTGGCATGTGGAAAAGCAGCAGAAGCTGGAAGTGAGTGGGTACTTTTGAAAAAAGAGAAAAACAGTGATTGTGCTCTTTGGTTTCTGAGGCACCTGATAGCACCTCACAAGGTAATTCCTCCAAGAAGCAGGTCACATTAGAGAATTATATAGTCAAGGGATTTAATGGATAAAATGCCTGTGAATGATAAAGGGGAGAGGAAGCAAGATGCAACTCTATGTGGTTCACAGTAGCACACTTTATCATGACACAGAAAAATTGTAAATAGGCAGAAAAAGATATAGTCTACAAATGCTAATAATAACAAAGCTAAAATGTCTATATTAAGGTGAAAGTAGACTTATTGACAGAAGATTTTCTCCAAAAAAAGGAAATTTCATACTGAAGTTGTCAGTAATGTATAACAGTCATGAATGTATGTTTATGTAGCTAATAGAGTTTCAACATTCATGACACACATATTGAGGAAATTAAAATAGGTAAAATCAAAACCCTATGTATTTGTGTACAAATCTACCATTGCAGTTGGATTTGTTAACACCTGTCTCAGTAGTTGATAGAATAACTAGAAAAAACATTCCTAAGGGCATAAACAACTGTAACAGCTCTATTAATCAAATCAGTCTTGCTAATATTTACAGAACACAAGCACCCAACACATACCTTGTCAAGGCCCATAGTACATTCATCAAGACAGACCACATTCAGAATCATAAAACAAGTCTCAATACATTTTGAAAGATTGACAAATTACAGAGTGGGACTTGATAATAGCGAGAGATCTGTACGGTTTCCAATATTTGAAATTATATAGTGAGTATCTATAAAACACATGAGTCAAAGAAGTCACTACATAAGAAATTGTAAATATTTTGAACTAAATGATAAAATGCAATACAAAAAGTCTAAAATAAATAATATAAAGTTCTATTTCAAGCAGTTAGAAAAAGGAGAGCAAACTAAGCTCCATGTAGAAGGAAGAAAATAATAAAGATAATAACAGTAATCAAGGAAATAGTTAAGGGAGGTTGAGCATCTTTCCATTATGTGTAGGAGTCATTGGAGCATTCCTTTTTATGCTAAATTATTTGTTAAATAGGAAATTTTACATTTTTGACTTGTACTGATACTTTCTAAACATTAGTAACCATAACAATATATTTATTGGTCTTTCTGCATTTTCTTGAATTTTACTTTCAAGATCTTCTAAAATGTTTCATTATTTTAATTTTCTTCACAAAGAATACCCAATAACCATTTGTGGGCCTATCTTTACATTACTTTCATCAGGACTATTTTCTCTCTATTTTTGACTGTGTTCATTTCAGTTTCTGCTTATTGTTTTTCATGGTTCACATCATGAAGTTCTTCACCAGGCATTCCAAATATTTATCTTCCTCTGCTGCCAGCAATGAACTTTGCTTCCTAGATGTCTTTCTGTGTCTTCTGTGGCAGCTCTAAGTTCTTCTTTTAGGACAGCATTTGATTCCTGACATTTATGTATTAAGCTGCTGTTGGTCATGGTGTAAATGGATCATGATTTTAATTTGTTCTCTATCTACCTTATTCAGAATTTGCTATTTGTCATTTCCCATTTCTTTGTCCTTTGACATGGGGAGAGTGTGTGTGATATCTTTGTAGGAGGGTAGTTTTTGATCATTGCACAAAATGCGATAAGTTAACTCTTCTTATTTCCAGGAGGCTTGCAGAAATAAGGGCATGCAGTTTTATTGTGAGAGTGAGCTATCTTGGAACTGTTTTCCCAGCTGCTAAAATTTGCAGCAGTAATTTGGCTTCTAACGCAGAGCATCTGTCCTTCCCCTTCGCCGGCAGCCTGCTCCCTGAAAACACAGTGAGATGGTGTGACATCTCTGCCTGCCCATTTTTCTTTCATCCTCTCCATGTCAGCCAGGGTGTAGGGCAACCACTGCCACAGCCTGTTCCCCTGCATTCATTCCTTAATCGCTGGTTTCTCTTTGTTCATTTCTCAAGATCTGTGTCTGATCCGCTCTTGGCTTCCCACAATGATCCTGTGTGACCTTCTCTCCATGTGGCTGTTCCTTCCTCATATTTTGTCCCGTATTGGGAGAGATGCCTCTTGGTTTCTTCAGAAATGAACCTGTGTTCTGTTTTTTGTTCCCCTGGATGTCTGGCCAACACCATCTTGACCACCCTGGTCCAATCACAAGAGTAATATTTTTGCTGTTACTTATTAGTGATTCTGGCCAGCCATTGTGATGTTGGCCAGTAACTCTTTGGAAGCAGCATTTCCTTTCCTTATCTGGGTGAGCAGGCAAATCTCATCAGATTCCCTTTTTTCTGTCATATAATACATTAAATAAAAGGATTGCCTCCTTAATCATGAATCAGTCTGCTCCAGGCCCATGTTCCATGCCTTTCCTGCCAAGGGGAGCCATTGGCTCCCCTTTTCCTGCTCCCCCATATATCCAGCTATTTATATCCTGATGCAATATTTATAAAATAAAATGTCAATGGCTTTGGCTCTCACTCACCCTGTAAAGAATGTCCCCAAAGACAGGACAAATACCTTCTTGGACCCCAGTGTCCCTAAGCAGCACCCACCGCACCTGAGATGCTCTTCTCCCCTCTTTGGCAGCACTCCCCTGTCTTTCAAAGCTCAGCACGCAGCCCATCTTTTTCAAAAGACGCCTCTCAGGGCCAAGCATAAAACCAAGCCTCTCTTCTCTGAAAATTTTAACTCCTTTTTCTTTCCTTTTTCTGGTGATGCGCTGTGGGAGTTTATCCACACCTCTGGGGACAGACTGACTCCAGGCATGGAAGGGTCTGTTCTGGGGTCATCAGTTGGGGAACCTGGGGACCTGGTTTCTTAGTGTCTTAACCTAAAACAGGAGACACTTGTGCCTTATGTATTTATTTTTCAAATGGGTGATGATAATAAAGTTCACCTTATATGATTTTTGAATTAATTTAATGAACAATTGACACTGTGGCCTAGTAAGCATTGTATAAGTGCCAACTTTTGTTTACAAATATGTATATTTCAACAAGGATGTATTTATCACCAATATGTACCAAATACCATTAGGTGTTTCAACCATTGCTTTTCCTTGTGGGAAGATGAGGCTTCGAAAGCTTTTTTTCTTCTTTTCTCTCCTCTTCTCTCCTCTCCTCTCCTCTTCTCTCCTCTCATCTTCTCCCCTCTTCTCTCCTTTCCTCTTTTCTATCTTCTGTTGTTTTTTTAGATAAATTGTATGATGTGTCATTTTTTTTACAAGCTTATTGAGGTACAACTTTCATATTAAAAAAAAGTACATATTTAAAGAGTACTATTTGATAAATATTGGCCAGTGTGTGCTCCCATAGAACAGTGCAATGAATATAAGTATTTTCATCACTTTAAAAGGTTCCTCAAGTCTTTTCACGATCCATCTTTTCCTTCATCCATTTCTCCAGGCAAGGACTGATCTGCTTTCTGTCCCTGTAGATTAGTTTGCACACTAGAACTGTCTTAATGGAATCAAGAGTGAGCCTTATCATCTCCTACTTGCTGTAGTGTTAGGAGGCTAATAATGGTTGCTAGGGCTACCCATAGAATTTAATTTCAAAATATAATGTAAATAAAAATCAAGGCAGTGCTTCAATGTATAAATAATACACACAGGTTATGGGGGCTTGGACTGGCTGTTGAAAGGGATTAGAACTGCCTTGCTTCCCAAGTTCAAGCCTTCCCCACGAGATCATGGACTTCAGATGACCTTTGGTCAGTTAACTTAAGTTACAGAACAAAAGCCAACAGGGACAGACAACTCAAGACTTCTATTGATTGTTCCGAAGATGTTTGGTTATTTAAGGATCTCATGTCTGCTTTAAAAGATTAATTTTGCAATCATAATAATGAATGTAACTGTGACCCTTTTAAAAAATTGTGTTCTAAAAGATGTATTAATCTCAAGAGTATGAGTATTTTATTTTAATATCACTCATTTTCTAAAATAGAATTTGGGGCAGACATGAAAGTGTTATTGAACTCTATGTTTTGAAATATACATTTAAACAGGAAAAAATCTGAACTTCATTAGGTTGCTTTGATAAGGCATCTTTGTTCAACTCTTAAGTTTTCAAAAAGTTTTGCACATCAATTGTGATGTGCTCCCTACATTTATTTATCTTATTTATGTAGTTCCTCTTTTTAAAAATGTTTTCTTCTTTACATTAAAAATTTAGTTGTGAAAACTCCCAATCTCCGTTAGCATTCCCAGTAAACAGAAGTAACTCTATACTTAGAGTAATGTTGCTTTCAAATAAAATATATCTTCCAAAATTTTATACTCAAAATGAAAAAAAAAAAGTAAAGAAAGAATTTAAAGAATTCCCAGAAATTGCAACAAGGTCTACTTCTGTGCTGATGAATGGTTCCTTGAGGAAAATCAACTCTCTTATTAATATAACATCTGGCTTGCATCTTGCATAAATAAAAACACAAGAACCGGCTGGAATGAACGGAAGAGGGAAGTGGGAGGAAGGAATGTGGGTTTTCTAGAATAATAATCTCTAACAGCCAAAAAATCTAATTAGAAAAAATGTCATCTAATGAGACTCTAGTCAAGAAAATTCCACCAGAGAAGGCAAAGCCTCGTGGGACCATGAGAAAAATATTGAATCAGTTAGGTTATTAAAAAATAAAAACAAAAACAAAAAACAGCACGCAACCCCAACAGGACCCCATTCAGTCAAAAATGGGGATTATCAATGGCTTCTCTGGGGACCGTGAAGACTTTAACCACAGAAATTTTGTGGCTTGGTTAATCTGTTTTAGAGGAACTTGACTGTTCCCATTGGCATAATCAGATTTCTGTTTTTCCTTTTATGCATTGTCAGTCTAGAAGGAAAGAACATACCTAATTAAAGATAAAAATGGAAGCTAATTCTCATGCAAGAGTAGCGTGGTTCCTCCTCTGTAGAAAATGCCATTTCCAACAATTTTGTTATAGGTCCACTTGATATTAAAGTTGAATGTCACTGGCTCTCTAACAAAGTCTTGTTTGATACGTCCAGATCTGAAAACTGAAGCGGTGAATTGAAAGTATGTGACATTGGAACTGACTAGCGTCAAATGTAAAAAAATGTAATGATAATAATCGAATGGTAAAATAAAATAAAATGAAATAAAAACTGGACTGAAGGTTTTTGATGGTGTCAGTTTTGTTGATTTGACAATCAGTTAGCTACTTTGAGCCTGACAATGTATGCCTGCTGTTAACTTTTCATCCACCTACCTTGGCTCCACATTATCTGGGAAGACTGTGTGCTTCTTAGATAATTTCCAAGATTCTGGAGACTTGTAGAAGAGTCACACAAACTAATGTCCTGATAAAATATAGGAAAATTTGGACATCATACTCAAAGACAAGATCTTAAAAGTTCTCATCACAAGAAAAAACAGTGTAACTTTGCATGGTGATGGGTGTTAAACAGACTAACTGTGGTGGTAATTTTGCAATATATACAAATATCAAATCACTATGTTGCACCCTTAAATTTAATATCATGTTATATGTCATTTTTACTTAAATAAACAAAAAATAATAAAGAAAGACAACTGCAATACTTCAGAATACAATGCCTAGGTTAAAATGTACATGTGTTTATATTAAGACTCAAAACAAAAACATAGCACTTCCTAGACAACATTATCAGGATGTCAGAAATCAGCTTCAGTCTAAAAACTGAGTAAAAGCTGGAAAGAAGCATTTATCCTCTCTCATAGGTGAACTGTCTTCAGGCTTATCATCATGAACAAATCTTGGTTATAAAAATTATTCTCACTGATAATTGCAGAAGTATAATGGAGCTAGAAGAGAACCATTTTGTTCTCTCTAATGCAACATTGGGGATAATGAATGATTCTGCGTTGAGTACCCAAACTGTTAGGTGGAAGGTAGAGGGAAATCTTATAATGAATGAATTGAGCTGACAGCCCCTCAACTCACTGATCAATCTCATTCTTCTGAAAAGGTGCCAGGGCTATCAGGAAGACAAAAGGTAAAAAACCACTGTGTGAATTCAAACAGTAAAATCCAGAACTTGGGGATTTTACGGAACAAAATACCAGGTTTGTTAGAAAATTAAATTGCAAGCAGGATAAACAAGAAGGGGAAACAAATAGAATTGCGGAGGCTTATCAGACATATCAACCAAATGCCATGTATGGAATTTTTTCAATCCCTAATTAAAAAACAAACTGCATTAACATTTATGTGATGATATTTATGGGGTATTTGGGGAAAATTTGAATGCTAACTAAGTATTTCAGGATACTGGGTTTATTGGCAGTAATTTTAGGTGCAAAAATAATATGTTTATGCAAAAAAGGTACTCTTATGTTTTATAAGTGGTTTCTTAATTGTCTACAGATGAAATGCTATGGCATATTGAATGTGCTTCTAAATAGTGTTGGGCTACAGGGAAAGTGGGTGGGAAGCATAAATAAAACAGGATTGACAATGTGGTGAAAGTGATTGAAATTGATGTTTGGGATTTTCCCCCAAGGGTGTTTTTATGACATCTTGCCAAATCCTAAAATTGTGACTCACTGTTCAAGTCAGGGGCCACTGTACTACAAAGCCTTTTAGAGATTATTTAGAGGGTGATTATGTTGGTGGGCAGCTCTATTTCCCTTCCTTTATTTAAGACCAGTTTTAATGGCAACTAAAAAAAAAAAAAAAAAAGAGCCATTCTAATTATTTCCAGAAATCAAACTCTGTAATTAAAACAATCCATTAGCATTTGCCATAGAAGTAGATGAATTTTTAGAAACAAGATTGATTTTGGACATCAACCAAAGTAGCCACATGCTTGATAGTTTTTTTTTTTTTTTTTTTTTTTTAATGTATCCCTTTTTGTGCATCCAGTGCTTAACATTTTAAATGTGGCTTTTCATGGAAGTACTTTATTTCCATAGATTGCTTAACAATAATTATCTGTAAGCTTGTTTTGAGCAGTGATCCATATTTTGTAGAACAATTTTACTCCATTTCTCTCTCCCCTTAGTCTTTGGTCTTTGCAAAATAAGAAGAAGAAGAAGAAGAAGAAGAAGAAGAATAGGAAGGGGAAGGGGAAGGGGAAGGAGAGGGGGAAGGGGAAGGGGAAGGGGAAGGGGAAGGGGAAGGGGAAGAGGAAGAGGAAGAAGAAGAAGAAGAAGAAGAAGAAGAAGAAGAAGAAGAAGCAGCAGCAGCAAAGCTAGAGAGATTCAGTTCAATAGTTTAATGCTCCCTTCCTGTTGCTGCTAACCACACCCAGCATTGAAACTATTGCTTTTCCTGGGCCAGGAAACATTTTTTATTGTTCCATTTATTTTCAGCATTCACTACAAATGATTGGACTTGCTGCTTAAGATGGACTTGCTGCTTAAGATGACACCTATTAAAACAAGTTACCAACCCCACAATGAACCAGAGGATGCATCAGAGGATGCCTGTGCTTTCCCACCTTGGTAAGTAATGTACAATAAACTTTTGAAAGACTGATTGGCGTTTTACAAGCAGCATACATGTATTCTTTACCATGTCCAAAAGTACTGAAAGAATTTAAACAAAACCCAGTGGTTTTCCTCCCCTGTACTTCCTAGAAGCAAATGCCCTCCAGCCAAAGACCGCCAGGAACTCACCTGTGTTTGAATGAGGTGGCTTATTGTTTTTTTGTTAGCAGGAAGCCTGCTTAAGAGGGTGTTAGAAAACCCGATAGGATTTGAGCTTGTGTTAGGTGATTGGAGAAAGGTTTGAGGAAGCAAGTCTTTCTTTGCTCAGGAGCAGATGCTATGTGCAAGCTGGGGGCAATTCTACAGCAGGCTGACTTCGTAAATATACCTAGGAGAGAAGGCTAGCGAGGTTGCTGCCGTAATTGGAAAAGAGGCAGTAGCCACTACTGTTAGCCAGGAGAGGGGACCTGGGGTCCATGTTGTAGCTAGAATAATGCCCCCATGTTGCATCTCAGACACGATTATGGAGTGTCTTATTTTTATTTTGATGTGTCACGGGTGACCTTGTCGGAGGTTGCTGTTCCATGAAGTTGATGTTCAACAGAGGGCAACCATGCCTGCCAGCTCTCACTCCTGACTTCCTTGACTCTCCCTTTTTCATTGCCCATCTCTGAAAGGTACAGTAACCCTTCTAGATCATATGCACATGTAACCTCACACTGGGTTCCTGTTACTTTAGATGAGGGATTTACTTCTTCCCCACTGCTCTCCCTCTGCTTCTCTTTATCCCCTTTGCAATAGATTTATATGATAATTTTTAGTTAAATGAATATTCAGTGTTGCTTTTATGCTTTTGCAAACATTACTCAGAGAATTGTATGTTTTCCTTCTTACTTTCTGTTTTTCTTGAAACGAAAATAGTTGCTTTGTCGTTTTCACTTACCAGGCTTTCTTTGTACTTAATGCTAATTCTTCCAAACTTCTGACAACTTCAGAGGACAATTTTGCATGAGGTCAACATGGCCAGTTTATCTATTCAGACTTTTGTTTCTTCAGGAACCCAGATTCCATTCCTAGAGACCTCCCTGCCCTCTTTCGGCCAGTTCCATTCCACATCTGCTGAACTTTATCATTAGGTTACTTCCCTGAACTGTTCTTGGAATTTACTAAACTAGCATTGGAATCCCTGCTTTCTAAGTGACATGCCTTCCAGTTTCTTGGTTACTAACTTGCAGTGAGCACATCCCCCTGCCAGTCACATCAGATTACAGATGAAGCCTTCATAGAGGGGATGGAGCTGAAGGTCTCCATGTGCCTGTTCCCTGTGTCATATTGTTCCAGTAACATCTGTGACTGAGGTGCAGTTGTCGCCATGGAATCTTCCCCTCCCCCCATTATCTTGAGGGTGCTCATTCCTTCCTTTCTGGGTTGTACCTCCTCTACTATGAAGCCTCATCATCCCTTTGTTTGGATTGGTCCCTCATTATATAAAAACCACCTTCCAGGAACCCCTTTAGAAAGGGTGAACTTGGATTTAAAATATATAGTTTAACCTACCCCTGGAAGTTGACAGCTTGAATATAAAATACTGGATTATAAGTATCTTTGCTTTGGCGTTATAAAGGACTTATTCCATTGTCTTGCTGTGGCTCTTGAGTAGTCTAAAGTCATGTGGATTCCTGAGTCTTTGTAGGAAATCTCTCAAAGATTGTAAAATTGTCTTTGTCTCTGCTGAGGTTAAATTTTGCACTTTATTCTTTTATGTGAGTAAATTGTATTTCATCACGCTGTCTCATTTCCACCTAGCATTTCAAGTCCTCCCAGTGTGGCAAATTTTATTAAATGTTTAATTGGTGATAGGGACTCCTTTATGCTTTGACCTTGTACAAAATAACTATCCTGTAATCTTAGTATAAATGTCATTAAGTCAAGATAAACCTAAGGCATTGTTGTAGAGACGTGGCAACAAAAATATACAAATATTTTTCTGAACCAGATCCATTTGCTCTAAGCAACTTTACTAGGATAATTGGCCAATCTTAAGTAGAGTATCAGGATCAGATAGTATTTTATTGAAGTTAACTTTCTGATTTTGCTGGTGGCATTGCTGTTATATATGTGAATGTTCTTATTTGTAGGAAATACATACTGAAGCTTTTGGATGGGATGGACATCAGGCCACCAACCTTCTCCCTAATAGATCTGAAGGAAAAAAAGACCTTTATATTGAACTTAAAATTTTTCTCTAAGTTTGATATTGTTGGATAATAGATACACTAAGAAATATAATGTATATTTAATCCAATGTCTTAACCTGGGAAAGCCCAAGCTGGATTTTTCATTATTATGCGATCATGCATCCAATGGTATCTTTAGCTACAATTTATTAGTAGGGAGTGTAACTGCCAAGGTTTTTTTGTCTTCCATGGCTGAGAGCTTAATGCTACCCTACTACATTTCTTCCTTTCTGGGGGAATTTTATCTGCTGAGACTCCCCTGCTCCAGGGTGTCATGAGAAGTGCTTACATTTAAAGCAGTAACATGGTGTCCTATACTGTTTTGAGATTACTTTATTGATGATGCCTAATTAAAACATTATTATGCCTCTTTATTGTTTCCAAAGGATCTCATGCTTTACTTTTTATGGTAAAAAAAAAAAAAAAAACAATGCTGTCTACATTAAATAAAGTGCACGAACAGTGGCTCAAAATAAGACAAATTTGGGAAAATAATTATTTTTTGGTCAGGGGAAAATTGTTTTTTATACTTTGAGGTTCAGGTATAAGTTGGCAAGTATGTGTTGACTTAGTTTTCAAAGATCTATCAGAATTTTTTCAGCCTAAGAAATTTAAGAACTAATTAAAACCATATAAAAAGGCAAACAGATACATAATTGGCTAATTCCTAGAATGTGAGAAACTAAGGGGAAAATATTTATGGGGCAATACTTATGTGCTGATCACCATGTATTATGTTAAAATGACCTTGTAAATATTATCATCTCCATTTTAAAAGTAGACAAATAGATTCATAGAAATTAAATAATTTATTCAAGGCCTTTTAGCTCATACAAGATAAAAAGGAGATTTAAACTCAGGTTTGTGTCTCCAGTTCCTTACGCCCACTGTACCTTGTGATTGTCACACAGTAAAGAAAATGAAATTTTATAATGTGGCATACATTCCACAAGATGCCTGGGGGCAGGATAGGTTCCCAACTACTAAAAATAAATTACTTGATATATGATTGTACCCATAACCTTTAAAATTGAAGAGAAAACAATGGACTTAACCAATTTAAAAAGTGGTCATTTAATTGAATAAATTAATGTCATTATTGAACATTTGATAGGTTTTAAAAACAATGTGATGGAGATTATTGTTTCTACTTTTTAATAACTATTCAAAATGAAAGATACAAACATGATAGGTAGATATATTTTTAAAGTTTATCTTGGTGTTATATATATGTACCAATATAGACTAAAGATACTGGAAGCAAAAAACTCTAGCACGAAAGAAAATCTTTGATATGTAAACCAAAACTAATCTTTGAAGTCCCATTTAGGTTACAAAATTGTAATTATATATTTTAAATTCTCAGTTTACTTAAGCTAAATATTACATGCTTTGGATGATGCTCTCTAGCAACACTATAATTAAGTTGCAGTATCTAAAAGTTGTGTCTTGCCTGACTACTTAGACAAGAATCTAGATAGCCTTCTTCTCTTTCAGCCTCTGAAAATAGACTTAGGAGCAGATACATTCAAAACTTTTAAAACAAGTCAGGATGTTAGAAGAAATGGTGAAACAGGACTGGCCACGCATTAGATAATGTATTTTATTTGTATGTGTGAATTATAAATTGTAGGACAGTGTTGACTTGTACTAGGCGAACACATTTTGTCCTTAGTTTGTGCAAACAATAGTAGAAAGCATAAAGCCAGGCTTGATCCCAGTTGGCTTGTAACTACTATTTTCATTTCCAAGAGGACTATGATCTTACATTCTTGGCTCTGAAGCTAGCACAAATTATGCTCCTTGTGATGAAAAGAAGATATTGGCTATCTCTCCCTTAGCCTTGAGGTCACCTTGTCTGGCTGGAAGCATGAGGTAAAGCATATACTCATTCTCATTAACATTTGACCATTACCAAGAGACATTTTGTCTTGGGAAAAAAACGGCAATGGTTTTCTCACCAGGTTAAAGAATAATTCCTGATGCCAATGTTTCTTTATTAAAATAACTTTAAACTTTTTATTACAGAATTTTTACTTCAGATTGAAATGAGCTATGATAGTTCATTTTAATTAAGTCAGCTTAATTAAGACCCACTCTAAGGATCTCATTTTAACTTAAACATCTCTTTAAAGACTTTATCTTCAAATACAGTTACATTCTGAGGTATCAAGGGTTAAGATTTTAACCTACAAATTTTGGGGAACACAGTTCACCACAGAGCAATTGGAATGTCCATTTCTCAAGTCATGCAGGAGAAACTGGAACAAAATAACTTTGAGCCTTGACAAAATGTTGGCAATTCCACTAAAGTTTAGTCACTAAAAATCTTTCTAACTGTATCTTTGTGTCTTCTTATTAATAATCAGGTACCTATATTCTTATTTATTCCTAACAGTGGATTTAGTCTCCCAACAATTTTGTTAATTTGTATCTATGCTCAATTTTTTTCTAATCCCATTCTACCATTTTGTTAACACCTTGCTATTTAAAGTATGGTAGATGAATAGAAGTCTGAATAAACAAATTGCAGACAGAAGATAAGCCCTTCATAGCAGGGTAAAGAACAGAAGCCACTTTCATACATGAAACCTTTCCTTGTTTGTTAAGTTTGTGCCCGGAAGAAGGGAGGAGTTGGGTGGACCAGTTTAAAGACTTCATTGCAGAATGTTCAAGCAGGCAGGCTGAGTCTGAACTGACAACAGCAGCAAGGGAAGGGGTAGGGAGATTTTAAGGACATGGAGTAGCCCCCAGGGGACTGATTTACCTTGCTGGTCAGCTCCAGAGTCCAGGATGCAGGTGAAGTAACAATGCCATCTGGTTAAGGATGGTTGAGTGGGAACAGAAAGTCCGGGAGATAAATGGCCTTGCTCCTGGGAAGTGCTCAAGTGGAAAGGAACCAGGTCTCAGCAGAATGTTGGCAGCTGTGCCTCAGTTGCCTGACAATAGGGAACTTCATGATCAGGTACATGGCTGGTGACACATACCTCCTTGTTTCAGCATAGGTGTTGGCTCAGGTCCTGTGAGACTGCAGGCCACAGTTCCCAAGAACACAGTGACCACTGACCACAGCCTGTTTTGCAAGTCCTGACACAAGTGGCAGGTTTCAGGGTAGGCAACATGGGGTCTCTGCCTCTAACATTATTTTTAGTACTGACTGGAGCTAGGGAGCTGTTCTAAGCAAAGGATCTTCTGCGCAAAGAGGAATGAGCTCAAGTTCGATTGTCAGAATGTCTTGGCATGATACCTGGAGGTCTGGAGAAGCACCAGTACAAAAACAAATCCCTCATTCTGAACCTTCTCATGCTCTGGGGATCCTGCTGACTAAGCAATAGTGGGGAAATAGCAGGGGAGCAGAAGTATGTAGACTTCATATCACACATAGTAGAATTTAAACTAGAGGTGGACCGAAACTAACTCACCTTCTCCTAGCTCAAATTCTGGCAAGATTTAGAAATGAGCACTTCAGAAGTCAACTCAGGAGTTGTGCTCTCACATAAAAAGGGATGTATGTAACATCAGTTGAAACCCAATTGAAACCTAAACCAATTAACGTTGTGGCCCAAGATGCTATCTAAATGATCATCTTCAGCCTTACTGCCTAGCAGAGAAAAGTATGAATTCTTTCTCAGGAAAACAAACAAAACAAAACACATCATTTACTTCAGTTTCTACTGTTTTCGTATACAAAATGTTTAACATACATTGAGAAATTATGGGATTTACAAATAAACAGGAAACTATGACCCATAATAAGAGAAAACATGATCAATTGAGTCAGACTCATGGGTTTGATTCAAAATCAAACCCATGATTTTGAATAAACAAATAAGAAATTTAAAAATCATGATTATGAATTAGTTAAAATATTTTGAGGAAAGATGGATAAATTGAATCAATAGATAATCTCAGTAGAGAAATGAAAACTACTATTAAACCAAGTAGATATTCTAGAACTGAAAATTAAAATATATGAAAGAAAGAATTGATTGGCTGTATTTAAGATGATCCTGGAAAGCATACGAAGAAAACCCTGGAAAATCAGACATAGATCAATAGAAACTCAGAATACATAAAAATTGACTACGACTAGGCATATCAAAGAAAAGTTGCTGAAAATTAGAGAAGGAGAAACATGATGAAATTACCCAGGATAAGAAGTGACATCATATTCAGATGAACAATAAAAAAGACAGCTGGATTCTCAACAGAAACAATGGAAACCAGAAAACAGTGCAAAGAAAAAATAATAATTAACCCATATTCTGCATCTAATAAAAATATTCATCATAAAGATAAATAGAAACATTTTCTGAATAACAAAAGCTATGACAAGTTATGGCTAGCAGGTCTGTATTGAAGAAATGCTAAAGGAAGATAAATAGAAAGAAGATATCAGGAAGAAATGAAGAGTATTGGAAGTGGGGAATATGTTGTTAAATAAACATAAAAATCGAGCACTAATAGCTTAAAGGCAAAATAATAAAGATTGGTGGAGTTTTCAAAACTATAGAAGCAAAACATATAACAATGATAGCAGAGTGAGAGTATAAAGAAAATGGTATTGTTATGAAGGTCTTAAATCATACACAGGTGTTATAATATTTCAGGTTGAGTAGGATAATTTAAGGCATGTTCTGCAATCTCTAGGAAAACCATTAAAGTTGGCACAAAATGGCAAAGCTAAAAAGTCAATAATACAAATAATATAATTAATATTTAAAAAGGAATAAAGGGGGAAGAAAGGAACAGAGAATAAATGTGAAAGGTAATTAACAAATAGGAAGATGATAGATTTAAATTTAATTATACCAGTAAGTACATTAACATAAATGAACATGCACTTTAATTAAAAGCCACAGACTTAGGGGTGGATTAAAAATACCCTTACATATATTGTTTATAACAAAAATACTTTAATATAAAGACATTTACACTGACTATAAAATTATGGAATATTCACCAAAGTAAACTTATGCCAGGTCATAATGCAGATCTCAATTTTAAAAAATAAAAACATGCAGATATGCCTTCTGGGACCAATGAAATTAAATTAAAAAACAATAAAAAAAGATAAGCAGAAAATCCCCAAATATCCATAAATTTAAAATTCTACTTCTAAATAGTCCAAGTGTCAAAGAAGAAATCCTAAGAGAAATTAGAAAATATTTTAAACAGATGGTAATGAAAACACATTAAAAAAATTTTTTTTGCATACAGTTGGATTAGTGCTATGTGGGAGGTTTATAGCTTTAAACAGATATCTTAGAAAAGTTTATGAATCTAAAACCAATGATCTTGAAAACAACAAATTAAAACCAAGTGAGTAGAAAGGAGGGAATAATAATAAGAACATGAAGCAATTAAATAAAAATAAAGAGGACTTTAGAGAAAATGAAAAACAAAAGCACAAGCTGATTCTTTGAAAAGATTAATAATATTTATAAACCTCTAACAAGAATGATTGTAACAAAGATAAAAAGAAAGAGAACACATAACACATATACATTATTATTATCTGGGATTAAAAAATAAAGAAATCTCAATACAAGTTCCACAGATTTTAAAAGGACAATAAGGAGTTATTATGAGTAGCTTCATGTCAGTAAACCCAACAACTGGATGAAATGCATGAATTCTTTGGAAATCATCTTACAAAACTAACACACATAGATCTGGAAAAATTAAATAGTTTCATATGTTGTAAAGATATGACATTTGCAAAGACCAAATTATTCATCAAAGAAAACTAGGTCTTGGTGACTTTGTTGGTGAAATCTCTATCCAACATTTAAGGGAAAAAAAATGAACATTTTTGGAGATAGAAAAAGTGGAAATATATTTCAGCTATAAAGACAGTATAATACTGATACTAACACCTGTGTAGAATAGTACATGAAAATAAATTATAGACCAATAACCTTATGACCATAGGTGCAAAATTCCCTTAAAAGTATTATTCAATAGAGTCTAGCAACAAATAAAAAGTATACTATCTTATGACCAAATGATATTTATGCCATTAATAAAAAGCTTTTAATTTGGGGGGTGGAGTTTTTGGTAAGGAACTTTTTTTAACATTCCAAAATTAATTAGTTGAAATCACCACACACACACACACACACACACACACACACACACATATACAAGGTCTGTCTAGAGGTATCAAGTCATGTAATATGAAAAACAGGAACATTTATTGAAGAAGATGCAAGATACAAGAAACATTGTACAAAGCACAATGACACTTAGGTCCCCTTCCGAGTAGGCACACAGTTCTCCCAATCACCATTAGCTGCCCTGTTATAATTTCCTGAACCTCATCAATGGTCTGAAGTTTCTTCCATTTCAAAGGTGATTTTAGTTTTGGGAAAAGACAGAAGTCACAGAGCTCCAAATCTGGGCTGTAAGGAGGCTGAGTCACCTGGGGGATTTGATGTTTCACAAAAAAATTCTGTATGAGACGTGATGCATGAGTAGGTGTATTGTTGTGATGAAGCTTGATGAAGCTGCCAGTCACCAGCTGCCCACAGCTGTAGCCCTTCTGAATCACCCAAATAATTTCTGGAGGAATGTTCAACCTTAATGCAAAATTTGATGCAGATTCATTGTTCTATTTGCTCAGTCTTTTTTAATGTGATGGCCACGCAGTGCACATGCTCACTCAATGGCACCTACCACCGCCCCCACCGACTAGTACAGTGAAGCTGTCATTGTTCACACATGTTCATTCTAGTCTACTCTCCTTGGCTGCCAGGTTACATCAGTGCCCTGCAAACTGTTCTTGTTATATTAACAGTGGCTGGACATTTTCTGGGCAGAAAATATATACATATACACATATATATATACATACATATATATACATATACATATACATACATATATACACACACAGAGAGATAGCAGAATAAATGAGAGTAAACATTCAGTTCAATAGATGCAAAAGACCTGTTTGGCAAATATCAACACTCATTTATGATAAAAACATCTCAGGAAGGTAAATGGTAATGAAAAAAATACAATAAAAAAGGAAAAGAAAACTTCTTAGTAAAGTATAAGTAAATGGGAACTTCTTTACTGTGATAAAGCATATCTACACAAAACCTACAGTTAGAATCACATTTCATGAGAAAACACTGAACATGCTTTCCCTAAGATTTTGAATAAGTCAAGGAGCCTATTTTCACCAGTTGTATTAACATTGGGCTGAAGCCATAGAAGTTCAATAAAGTAAATAAATAGTAAGCATAGAAAGTTAAAAGGGTGAAGCAGATTGTATTTATTTGAAGACCACATAGTTGTATATGTAAAAAATTCAAAATAATTCTCTAACAAAACACTACAATAAGTGGATTTCATAAAGTCCTGGGCTACAAAGTCAATAGAAAGCATGTATTTCTAGATGCTATCAAGAAACCACTGGAAAAAGAAAGTTTAAACATGAAACCATTTACTATAGCATCACAAAATATCAAATTCTAGGGAAAAATAGTGAAAAATGTTACATCTCAATATTTGCAACTATAGACTATTGCTGGGAGAAATTGATGAAGACCTAAAGGAGTGGTTTGGAAGAATCAATTATGTTACAGTGTCAATTTGACTCAACGTAATTCAAATCAAAGACTCCCAGTATGCGCTGTAAAATTTGATATATTGATTTAAAAAGTTATGTATAACCTCAAGGATCTAGATGATAAGACAACCTTAAAGACGAAGAACAAAGTAAGATTTACTATACCTGATTTACTGTGGTTCCATTTACAAATTGGAAAAAAAATGAAAAATCAGAAGAATGGTTGCTTAGAGAAAAAAAAAGGAACATTGTGGGTTGAACCATATAAATTTTCAGTCTTGTCCAACTAAAATGAACTTTTTCTTCCTGCCTGGGACTAATCCAATAATTTTAAATGAAGTAAGGAAACAATAAAGAACAGCTTACAAGGCCTTAATTAATAGACAAGTTTTCAGTAGGATTCTGTTTTCTTTGAAATGTCCTCCAAGATTACATTCTCTCTGCACCAATTTGGCTCTTTTCTAGTCTTTTGCTTCAATATGAGGGAGAAGAGTAGTTTCTCTAACTTTGTGAATCACTTTCTCATCTGATATCTTCTAAAAGCAAAGCAGGCTTTAGTGAATTTTCCTGGTGAAAAAACAATTGAAGATGAGTTTCATTTATAGCTGACTTCTACTAGCATCCAATTGGGACTGCATGTAGTATTTAGAATAGCTATTATTCAATGTTCCCCCCAAAGGGTGAATTAACAGTATTATACATACTCATGGCAAACCACAATTTGAACTAAGACTTAAATCAAGAGTGAGGTCAGGGAGCAAACATTTTTTATTTGAAGTTAACATCTAACCAAAACTTATGGAGTGTACTGAAGGATTTACAATAACTGTTTTGAAGATAGTTTAACAGGGTTAAAAATTTATATTGCCCTGCAGCTGTAGAAAATGTTCTTCGTAACTTTTTATTGTCTAATGCATCTCGTTGGTGGTGGTCAGTTGCTGTATATCACCACCAACACTCGGATGCTTGGTCTGTGCCTCTTTGTAACAATATCCTTAAATCATGGTAATTGGGTTCTTTGTGTTTTCCCTCAGAAGTCTTGTCTAAGAGAGCACAATTTTCTTACTTCCACTCATGTCTTTCTTTTGGCCATTCTTATTTCACATTAGACTAGAGAATTGTCTCAAACATATTGTTTGGAAAGTTTACATTATTATATATATATAACACATATAATATATATAGTATAATATTTCTCCTTGGTTTTTGGCCAGGAAATAGTTATTTGGGCTATTGACAATCATATCTTTAACCTCTTAGGCTATCCAAAGCCAATGTTTTAAATTAAGGATCATGTCTAAATGTCATGATCAGCATTCTGTTTCTTTAAATTTTTTTCACATAGCATTAAGTACTGATACAAATTCTGGTGAGCAAATTAAAGAAAATAATGAAAAGAAGAGCTTCAAACACTCCTTATCTTGAATTTTGAACAACAGAATTATTTGACAAATTCTGTCTAATGAAATCATGTCCAGATTATGTGCTCAGTGAATTGCAAGAAGGGTAATCCATTATAATAGGTGCTAAATGAATGCTGGAAATGGCAGGTCTATAGTATGATTTCAACTTTGATTTAAAATACCTTCCCATTTACATTCCCTAGTGGTATTCTGTTTTCTCTCTTTGCACCCTGTCTACAATTAAGACCATAGGAAAGACCTCATTGGATAAAAGGTGGAGGGGGAAAGGTCAACCCTTCTTGTGGGGAACTAGTAAGAAGAAAGACAGGTAGGGAAGAAAAGTCACATAGTGCCATAATGAAGTGATGCCTTTGGAAGAAGCTCCACATGGCCATAAACATGAATTAAATCAGGCAATCACTTTTTTGCTGGCAAAAAGTGATTGACCATGAGCCTGAGATAGGGCTATTGATGTTCTCATGGCCTGTGCAGGGAACTCGTGGAGTTTAAAATACATGCCTGCACAGAAGGTGCAGAGAGCTAGAGAGAGGTGGCAAACCAGTTGGATCTGGGTTTAGGGCATGGGAGGTTCCCCTTGGAGAATTTACAGATAGACAATTGATTAGCCAGTACCACAGAATTTGACAGCATGTGCCAAAAAAATCTCTAAGGCTCCCCCTGACCAGTTTTCTCCTGGTGCCCGCTGTTTCAGAGAGTAAACAGTACCCAGGGAGCACCCAGAGGAGGTCAACAAAAGCAAGATCTGTTTCTACCCCCCCACCCCACTACATGATGTGGCCTTAGCCCTAACTCCCACATACAGCCAGATATCTGGAGAGGACAAGGGGAGGAGACAGAAGCAAGAGAGAGAGAGAAAGAAAGGTGATCTTAGAAGACATTGAGATAGTATATATGGGCAAGTGACATTTTTGTTGTTCAGTGGGGTGGACACTTACATAAAACATCAGTAGAATTACATGAAATAAACAAAGCTACATTTTCTCTGGACAGCTGACCATAGCTGCCTGCATGGAAAAGAAAACAAAAAATACTCCCAAACTGGAAGGCCATTGTCCACGTTATTAACACTGTGAGTATTTGACCTGCAGGTATTTCTTCAGTTTTCTTGTAGAAAGAGGTGGTGCAGCTGTAAAGGCTGACCACGTGGGCTCTGGAGCAGTTGCCTCAGCTGTAATGTGAGGTCACCACAGTACCTATTTCATAGGGTTGTTGTGCAAATAGGAGGGGTTAGTGCATGTACAATATAAATTACACTACCTGTAGTAAGCACTCAACAAATATTAACTGTTGTCATTTGCAAACACAACAAATACTCCAAGAATTTAGATGAGCTTGAGGTCACTGCAGAGTGGAAGGGTCCAGGAAGCCTTCCTCAGGGTGCGGAGCTTAAGCTGTACTTTAAAGAAGGGATGATCCATGGGGTAGAGTTGGAAGGAGGGGAAGTCCTTCCATCAATTGAGAGCTAAGGCATCTACATTGGTATGAACAAATAGTCTTTCAGAAAGACAAGGGCCAGAGGTGTCTAGATCTTCAACTACTTAGGTACACACCAGTGTCTGGAAGAATGTCCTGCATTTGATTTTTCCCCTCATCCATTCATCCCCAGAGGCTCAGAAAGCACACATATCCCAGAAATACTTCACCAGATCAGCAGGGGCGCTGGGAAACTAAACCTCTGAAATGATAAGAGTCAGGCTGGATTTGGTCCAGATCATCTGAGGTCTTAGGGTAACAGCAGAAATGTTTCCACTCAGAGGTTTTGTGGTTCTCACCGAAACTCACAACCTGGAATCCTACCCGGCGCATAAACCAGCAGGGTATGTCCCCAGGCAGCTAGAAAGTCATCTTTTCTGACAACCCAAGGCACAAACAAAAATGGAATAAATACATTAAAAATCAGGTTAGGAAGAAAGGGATCCCTGTTGCTTCATGTTTCTTCCTCATCATTTTTAGTTCTTCAAGTTATATGCTGGCACAGCCTAACAATGTTTGCTGAATGAGTGAATAAAGGAATGGGGTAGGTGTAGGGGGAAGAAAACTGGGCTCAGGAAACAGATCTTGTGAATCTAGTATATTAATTAGTCCTATTTTATGTTCAGTTCAACTTGCCTTTATGGATACATGCTATGGACAAGTTAACAAGGTACATGGAGTTCTAACCTTCAAATGTTTTGCAGTTTGCTCTGCTTTGGTCTTGGCACTTCAAAGAGAGGTCATCTTCACTGTCAATGAGCTCTTTTTTTCGGGGATTCCGCTAGGTGGGCCTCCCATGAAACCTCTGTCCTGCTGCTCCTTGAGTTTATCATTCTGCCCATTCTGTCATCTTTGGTGTGTACCCTGGCTCCTGATTTCATGACCTTTTTGGACACATTTGTCTCAACATTTGACCTTATTTCCTCTGTACTCAACTGCTGATTTGCAAAAATAAACAAAATAAATAATGCTCTAATGAGAAGGGAGTGGAGGACATCATCAATAATAATTTTGTAGGACATAGAGGTTGACTGGATATGAAGTAGGGGCATTGAAGAGCATTTTGGAGCCTTATTGACAAGAGGATATTGGTAAAAATAAGGGGAAATGTTTGGAGGTAGGAAGGATGATGGAGACAGGCAAATAATCTGATACAGGGAATGAATTATGCCTCCTCTTGAATCATATTTTAGTTCATCTTTTTATATGCATCAATTTATTTCACAATGTTTACATGAATTCAACACTTGTCATAACAACTTTATAAAGGAACACACTTAGGATCAGAGAGCTTAAATGATTTCAGGACTAGGAAGTAGTAGATGAAGGTTTTATTTCTTCTTCATTGAGTTGGCCAACTGACTCCAAGTCAACTGCTCTACTAGATGTTTAAAGGGAATAAGTAGTATACCCCAACATTAATTCAGGCCTCTCTACCAATTCAAAGATCCCCGGGATGCATTGGAAAGAGTTAAGAAACCTGGTTTCCTCTTTAGGCTTTCTACCCCTAGAGTATTTGTCTTAGCAGTTAACTTCTTATTTTGAGCATGAGAATTCTAAATGCAGCCTGTGACATGAGTGTCCTGGATTCACTTATCTCCAAGCCCTTTTCCTGTTCCAACAGCCCAAGGTTCATTAAACATGATGTCCAATAAAAGTTATATGTGAAAGAGCCAACATACCAGGCAAGAGAAGTCTCATCAGGCAGGCTATGAAAGACTTTCTTGTAGTTCTAACATTGTCAGGGCATTAATAAACATCAGAAATCCTTAAATAATAAGGAAACCCATGAGAAATGAGCAAGTTGTCCCGGATGACACTCTAAGTCAAAGGAAGAACTTGGCACACAACCCAAATCAGAGTTGGGAATCCTGCTGTAACTGCCGGAACTCACTACCGCTGATATATTAGCCATCAAAATGAAAGCAGCTGCAATCTATTGATATTTGGACCCAGTTTGGAATTCTTTTGTTTCTAATGCACTCTGAAAGTATGTTTTCAAAGCTCTCTTCATAATGCAGTTCACTTAAAATGTTTTCTGTGAGCTGTTTGTAAATGTGGGTTATACATTACACGTCTGTAAGCTACATGATGGAGTATTTTGCCTTGTATGCTCCTCATTTACCATCACTTTAATCTGTTGTTGGAGGGGGGACTGCATATGGAGGTCTTGTGTGTTCACTGGTGCTGCTCAGCTTGCTTAAATTATCAGATGTTTTTACTAAATTATAATTACCTTTTGTTGAGGCCAAAGCACAGTTTGCCTTGTGGCAGGCCTCATCTGGCCAGCGAATCATGAGGACGCATTTTGATTCAACAGATTACAAAAAGGCCATTTATTTACAATCATTGTAACTCACACTTTTGGTATTTCTTAATAGCATTGATAAGCTAAAGCTTGAACTGAGGCGGTGTTAATTTGACCAAACTCCACATCATGCTTGTTTTAAAAATCTAAAGATTTTTAGAGGTTCCAGCAGGAGAATGAACCCATTCTTATCCTCAACTGAAAGCAGCCCTTTAATTGAGGAGTTTCTGTTTGCTTGTTTTGTTGTCATTTGGTTTTATGAGGAGCAGTTTTCTGAGTACAGAAAACAATTTTCTGAGTGTAGAAGTACTGTAGTGAGATAGCAGCCCATTTTTTCCAGGCAGCCGAGTAGCCAAGTCAGGTCTGGCAAGGCCATGTGAATCCTAGCCTTTGAATCACGTGTAGATACATGAGTACATGGAGAAGGCTTCCTATCTTTATCTTTATCGCATGCATTCAGTAGGTATGTATTGGAAACAAACTACAGGTAAGGCCTTGCAACAGATGCATGAGGTGTTAGTCTGTTCTCAGGGGGTAGGATGATAACAACTCCACTGGGAAGCAATAGTAAAAAGGGCCGAATGGTAACACAGACCAGGTCACAGGACCACAGGACCACAGCACAAGCACAAATCAGAAGTCACAAGTTTACCATAGAAATGGTAAACATTTTCTTGTGCTCATAGATCTCAATTCCTTTACAAGCACCAATTCCAGCACTGCAATGAAAATTATGCAGAATGTAATCTCAGGTAAATATTCAATGTGAAGCACCTATTTTTCCAGTTTCCTTCAGTCCATTGTTCAATTTCCAGCTCACTCAGACCTGAGCTTGTGTTGTCCTGGCACCTGTGCCCACTGCAGTCTCTCCTGGGTGACTGAGAAGGTGGCTGATGTTCACCGCCACATGACACTAAATGACCTTGAACCCAGCTAGGGTCCCATCAGCTGCCTGGGGGTAGGCACTGTCTTAGGAAGAATTATTTCTGTGCCCCAACCCCAGCAGAGTCCTTCCCAGGGCTTCCTGCAGGGCTGTGAGCTGGTTCAGGATCTTAGACAACTTCCAAGGCTCAACCTTTACCCACGGGAAGCTCTGAAACCCTAGAGGAGCTTGACTAACCTAGCTTTCTAGAAAACAGGCCTGACTTGGCCCTCTCCTACTTGCCTAGGCTATGCTTCTAGTTCTGTGATGTTTCCCATTCCATCCAAGCAACATTGACTAGACCTCTGCACTTCCTACCAGTCTGCAATGTGGAGATTTGCAGAAATGCCGAGTCTCTTATGCTCAACATCACTAAAAGGTGAAAGGGGAGCCTCTCAGTGGCCTCCCACGCCGCTGTCATCACCAAGGTGGGGAGGACAAGCATGTTGTTTTCACTCTCCTTCACACCTTCTTCTATTTCTCCTGGAGCAACATTCCCAGTGGTGAGAGAGAAACCATTTTGGTTGATTTCTCATTGCTGGATAGGTCTTTGTTAAATGTGGCAGTTTTCATTCTTAGTTTTGGGCTGTCATCAGAGCAATCACACACATGTAGCTAATCTGCCAGGATTAGGTGAGTGGGAAGATAGGGTGAGTGGTAAAGACATGGGAACAACCTATAATACAGAGAGTAAGAAAGAAGATCTTCCGTTGATATTTCACAGGAATGTATGACTATAGTCTTGGTGTTCAGTGGTTGTGTGGTCCTACATTTTTATTTGCCTGGGAGAGAAGCAAATTATTATAGTTTTTGTTCCAGTACTTTCTTTTAAAAAATACTATTTTATTTTGGCAATAATAATTAATATAAGATGTACTCACCTAATAAACTTTTAAGTGTGCAATATAGTATTGTTAACTATAGGGGCAATGTTAATCAGCAGATCTCTAAAATTTATTCATATTTCATAATTAAGAATTTGTGCCCATTGATTAGAAACTCATTTTCCCCTTCCTGGTCCTCATTCATTGAGCACCCATTGTTTATGGTTTAGAAGACTCTGATCCTGTGACAGATTCAAAAAATATTATACCCAAGTGGGGATTAATCTACATGCATCCTAAGCTCAAAAGCTGAAACTATATTGACAAATTTACAGTCTCCTTTCCTGCCTCATCAAACTATCTATATTGTCCATCTAGCTGCCTTTCTATCATATATCTGTGTATATATGTGTATATAATGCACATATGCTATTATCCACCTATATATCTATCTACCTTTCTGCTGCCTTATTTCTACTGATTTAGGTCTATAGAATGCACCCAGTCATGAAAGCCTAGAAATCTGGAGGTATTTTTCACTTTACTCTTCTTGTCATTCCAATGTCAAGATGATCATGATCATCTGTAAATCTATATCCACAACTATATGTATCAAAAGCTTATCCTTTGTCAGACCCATCTCAAGAACACATCCAAATCAGACCCTAAAGTCTCTCACTAAGACTGTTGGCAAAAGCCTTCAAAATTATCCCTACTTTTCCCTTACAGCATTCTTTCCATAGTCTATCACTAGAATGGCCTTTCAAAAAAAAATTCTTTTTATCTTATCCTCTTCCTTAATATTTATAGAGCAATGAAATTGTATAGAGCCATGGTTCTCAAAATGTGGTCCTGGACCAGCTGCATCAGTGTCTCTGAAAATGCAACATCTTGGGCCCTACCCCATGCCTACCCTGGGTATGTGTGTAGGGACCCAGCCATCCGGATTGCAGCAAGTTCTCCATATGATTCTGATGCACACTGGTCTAGAGGCTAAAATATCCTCCTAGGCAATCTCACCCAATTTTTTTTTCTATTTTTCCTGTTCTTCCACTGATACTTCTCTATGCATTTGCACATGCTGTGTCCTTGTTTAGAATGACCTTTCCCTCCAGGTCATCCATTACTATCCTTCCAAATGAAATAGAATTAGGATCTTCTCTAACTGTGCTGGCCTGGGGAAGGAGTGATGCAGTCATCGTAAAGCCTCTCCTCTTACTCTTCTAATGCAGCTGTCCTTCACCAGAGGGTGCTTCAGCTTCATCATATTCTGAGATTTGCACAGTGGTGTCTTGTCGAGGGAGAGTTGCAAGTTGGTCTTGTTGAGAAAAGAACTGGAGCTGGGAACAAGCGCTTTTGCTACCTTGATGACATCACCTCAATCTATGTTCAGTCCATTTAAGTCTCTTGCCCAGAGCTTTGCATGGAAAGCCAGTGATGCAAACACATAAGCCTGGGGGAGTAGCAGCTGCTGCAGCATTGGTGGCCCAGGGTCATGGGAAATGGGGCACATGGGAGAAACCCTGTGCCATGCCTGCAGCATGGCGGGGCTCAGTGTGGTGACAAAAGCCACCTCAAAAGCATTCTGTGGAGTGGATAAGACTGTGCTTTGTTTGCCTACCCTTCCTTTGTTCTTGCTCATTGGTCCAGCCTGCTTCTGTAACTCACCCAGTAATGCTCTCCGAGTCTCTGTACATTCTCTTATAGCTTCAGTTGACCAGTTATTTTCTATTACTTGTGAATAAAAACCCTGACCAATAATACATTTATCCGCTGAATCTTTTGGGATAAGTACTTATATTTTATTCTATTATATTTATGGTTTATTTATTTACTTATTAAACTTTTGCATCTTGGAAGGATTTGGAGTTTATTTGGAAATGAAAAAATGAGCTAGAAAACTTGCATTTTTCTTCTTTTTTTAACCCTAAATATATCAACATTGTCCCAGCTCCCCTTACTAAACATTTTATTTTTCCCATTGATTTTAAGTGCAAAGTTAAACACATATAAAGTCACATATGTACTTCTATACTCAATTTGTTTCATTGATTGCTCTGTGCGGTCTTGTAAAAACATGTGAATTTCCCCTCTCTCTGTTTCACTCGCGTACTTTTTAGAATTCTTCAAGTTAATCTTATTAGCTAATTTTTCTCAATATGTTGCTCAATCCCTTATGATTTCACATAGCTATTTATATGAATTGCTTTCTCTTCATAGATTAAAGTAATAAAGATTTAAAGACTTGACATCTTTATAAATGCTTAGCCTTCTTATTTAAGAGAAAGATAATCCTATTTATAACTCTTCTATTTAAGTACAAGGTAAGTCCTTTCATATTCTTCTGTAAAGAACATTCTTCTTCATTACTCTCTCTACCCTCTTTCTTTCTGATTATAACAATGGACTCTTGGGTTTTAAAAAAATTATGTGTGTTGTAATCCATCACTGTCATTCTCTTTGACACATATATTCCCCCATTTGGCCAATGGGAGCTCCTGCAAGCCAGCGCTTGTGTCCTTTTGACATGGTTCCATTAATCTTTGAACACTGACCCCATTAATCCTTCAGGCGGCATTCCTACCCTGGGCAGGAAGTTGAATTATGTATGATTGAATTAGAGAACGGAATAAAATGAAATTGGTTCCTCCTGTCACCTTACCTTATATAATAGTGCATTTAATACCATGCATGTTTCTTAAGATGGTTTTATTCTATTCTGGCCTAATAGCTTCAGCAGAGTGAAAGCTTGAGATTACTTCTATTTTTGCTAATTTTCACTATATCTAAACATTCAACAATAATACTAACTGTTCATTTTAAAGGACTTTGTGACTGATAAAGCCTCGATTGTCTAGGACTTCCCTTGATTGGGGATGGGGAGAGAGCAACTTACAGCATAGTCTTCAGATTCTCTGGGAGTTTTCAGCTGGGATAAACTGAAAATTGTAACTTATATTTGTATGTAGTGTAGAAATCTATTTTATAATATTAACACTTGTTTACATAGGATTTTATTCCCCCCAAATAACTCTGAATTGAATGTTTTAAAATTAATTATAAAAATTAATTTAAAAAATATATGTCATAATTTAACAGTTCATTCATAAGGAACGAATTCTAATGAAAAGCAGTATTCCCTGTCCTATTATTTCCTACCCCCAGTTCTATCTTCTGAGGAAAATGAATCTGTTTCTAATAGTTGAGAAAGTTACTCAAAACTCTTTAAACACGTATTTAATACTGCTTCATTATTTATCAATTTTAGATGTTCTCTCCTGGCTTTTTCCTTTGACAGTAAAGGATCTAGTGACTGTAAGAGCACTTTCTCCTTTTCCCTCTCTCTCCCAATATAGGGCCATAACTATTCTCAGGTTCTCTATCAGATCAATTTATAACTTAAAGCAAAGTTGGTTGAACGAGTTTGCTAGGGCTGCCACAACACTGGTGGAATTAAGCAAAAGAAATTTATTGTCTCAGAGTTCTGAAGTCTTAAAGTTCAAAGTCAAGGTGACAGCAGGGTTTGTCTCCTTAGCTGGTAGAGGGCTCTCTTCCTGTGTCTTTTCACATCATCTTCTCTCTACTGACTTTGTGTGGATTGGGGTCTACCCCAATGACCTCATTTTAATTTGATCACCTCAGTAAAGCCCCTATCTCTTGCCAAGGTCAGACTTCAACATGTCTTTTTGGAAGTGACACATTTCAACCCATAACAATGATTGTATCTTTATTTCTCATTTCATCGAGGTTAGAAATTCTCTCTGGACACTCCACCTTGTAAGATGACACTGTTAACATCCTGCCCTTCTCTTATGCTCTTTTAAACCCTCCATCTCTCACAATCTGTCTCCTGTATTGTACTTTTAAACTACTAAGGGTGATCGAGTTTATAGCCTGTTTTATAAACATATTGAAGCCTTCCATGTGATGTCTATAGCTTGATTCCCAAACTTGAAATTTCATAAACGGTATGTTTAATATTGCGGTCATATAAATGTTATTCAATGTCCAACTTCATTACAGGTTCTGCAAGGCAGGTTGCTTTGCAGACTGGTTGCAGCCTTTCTGCATGTTTTATAAGCTGTGGTTTCCCTCAAAGTGTTCACATCAACACTCCTCCAACAACATTCAACTTTTTATCCTCAGATGGCCGTTCTCTAGCACTTTGTATTATTGTGGGTTTGTACCTTTCTTTCATTGTCTACCCTCTTCAGTCAGATTTTGCTGCTGTAACCACCAACCACATTAACTCAGTGGTTTACAGCATAGACTCCCTCCCTGCTTATGTTGTATAAGGGCTTGGGTCAGCTCCTGTTCTGCTTGAACAATGCTGAATTGGCTGGCCTCTCCTTGTCTGCCCATGGAGGCACCTAGGATAAAGGATCAGCTCAATCTGGGACACCCTTCCTTAGAGCAGAGAACAGGGACACAAGAGAGGCACTGTCATACCACATAAGCTCACTTATAGGTTCTTCTTTGGATGTGGCATTAAAACTTCCATTTGTGCTTCATAGGCCAAAGAACATCAAATGACCTAGCCTGAGGTCAACAGGGAAGTTAAATATATGCCCTCTAGAGGGAAGCATGGCTGCAATTGACAGGGATAAGTAATAGTGAACAAATAATATAGCCTTTTATATTATTTTCGTGCATCTTGGGAGGGAAGGAAATACAAATACTCAATCCATGATTCATATGAAATTGGTCAAGTTACTTAATTTCTCTACATCTCAGTTACTTTATATGTAAAATAAAGATGAAAATAACATTTTCATCGAAGGGTGGTTTTGAAGATTAAGTAAATAGTGTAGATAAGGGGAGTAAATAGTGTAGGTAAAGGACTTAATCCAGTGCCAAGTGCAGAGTAAGCACTATTAGACATGATTTTGACTCTGACCATAATTGTGATACACAAGAAGGCCTTTTGGGGAGACTTTAAACCTTTCCTTGTAACATATTCTCCTCCAAAAGGACAAGAATAAATTTCCATAGTGGAAAAACCATACCACTTGAAATGTATATGAAGCATGCATGCGTGCCCACACTTTTAAAACCGCCCTACTTTCCATCACCACTGGAATTACAGTGGGAAGCACTAAAAAAAAAAATCTGGGAACTATGAAGATTTATATCTATTTTCAGAATATACAGTGATCAGTTTAAAATCATTCCAATTCAGAACCCTAGCACTTGCAATAATTTTGCTTCTTTTGTTTGTGTTGTATGAAACTTAAATATTAAACAAAGTTGACAGCTTGGCAGGGAAGCAAAGCTTTATTCTGCATCTGGCGTCTGTGAATAAAAGTATGTAAAGGAAAAGGAATGTGATTATTTTTTGCTCCATTATTCTTGGAAAGATAATATCAAAAGTTTGAGAGTTGAAAATGATTTTTCCCAGCTTGAGGGTATATTGGGTCCTTTTCATTTTTTTTGTTTGTTTGTTTGCTTTTGTTACATAAAACATATTTATTGTATTTTAATGAGTTTACCATTTCTAGCATATGTTTTATGTTATGTACCCCGATTACCTGACTTTGTGATAAGTTTCTGGAAAAGGTGTGTTCTTACCACTGCCTACTACAAAGTTCACAGAAACCATGAACTGTATACTTTCTCAAATTCCTGATTCTAAAGGAAATTACATTTTTAAACCACACACACACACACATACACAAGTACTTTAATGTTATAATAAGAAGAAATTTGCACAAAGAGCCACCCCAGACAAATTTGCTTATTCCTGATAACACATTATTTTCTCTTGGGAAAGTATGATAAATTATGTGCAAATAGTCTAAGATGATGATGAAACCAAATATTATTAGCTTTGGAAGTTATCGTAGATAGGACTAAAATTGATCTTCTGGTATTTAAAATCCAGAAGACTTTTCAGTAGGGTTGGAGAAAAAGGAGGTTGAATAAATATCAGGGAGAGAAAATCTGAAATTCAAAAGAAACAAAAATCAAATCCTAATCTAGATATTTCTTAAGTCTAGAGATTGTTTTGTTCACTAAATATCCTGAGGAATTAGCTAAGAAAATTTAATAAGAGCAGAAACTACTCACAGTATGGAAATGGTCAGATCAAATCTCAAATTCCATGAACTTTGAGTTTTCCCTGGAAATGACCAAGGGCCTGGACTCCATTAGAAATTAGCACCAGAACATTTCATCTAAAAACACAAAGTGGGTGAGGGAAGAGTTGAGGTAATATTATGCTTTGACAGGGCCAACTGGGTTCTGGTCTTCCTACTGAACTGCCTTGCTAAGGGATTTTCATACTTTATTCTTCAACTATTCTGTCAACCAGAACCATTATTCACGTTTTAAATGATTATAATATCAGTAGTATCTTCAAATGTCCTCCATACCATGTAGCTTAATTTTTTTTCATTGCAGATATGAGTTTTATTTTACAAGAAAATGACAAAGACATGTGGACTCGCAGTTTTGCTTAATTCACAGGAATACCTAGTATATGCCATTTTGCACTACTCATTAATATCTCTAGTTATGTTTTTCTCGACATAAAATGTGCACTTGATTATAAGCTTAGTCTGTCCCAGGTATTTTAGTGAAGCTGGGTTCCAGCAGTGCTATCATCACATTTTCTCATGCACACATCCATTACTCCCCTCACATGAAAAGAGACATATTTAAAATAACCACAATCAAGGAGATAGCACCCTCCCCCCCAACTTGAACATTTCCCTCCAGTTATAGAGACAGGGAAACACATTGGAGCTGGTTGTCGACATCTGGTAATTTGTAGGGTCTTAAGCAATCGCATTAGCCTAGCAGAAGAATAATTGAATGCAGACAGCGTTCTCTCACTGTGCAACTATGCATCTCACGGTCAAGTCTGCGTTGCAGAAGAGGATTCTGGCAGCTTCTGTCCAGGATGAAGCTTGTCAGCTGCACTTGTCTAAGCGCTTGGCTAATGGAGACCTCAGACAGGATGGCTGCCTTGGAGGCTAAGGATGAAGACAATCAAAGAAGGCAGAGCTACTGTACTTCAAGAACATGGACCACAAAGTGCCTCTTGGAATGGAAGGGAGGAAAGGAAGCTTCTGTGTATTTTATACCAGGCTGGGTCTATTTGAGAACTAGCCTGCGAGTCCATTGCCTGGATAAAGTGGGACGAGGAAGGAGGCAGTGTGATTAGACTTGCAAAATTCATCCACATCTCAATGCCCAGCCCTCAGGCTAAGGCTGCTTGCTTCAGATGATAAGTATCTGCTGAAGGCCTATAGTAGGTCCTAACACAGTGCAAGACTCCGAAGGGCACAATAAAAGATATGTAAAAGATCCTGACAACATAAGTATAAGGCACATGGCATTCTCATACCCTGGGGGTAGAAATATGTAGAAGGGTGAACACATTGTAGAGTGGCCACATCTGGTAAAACAGAAGCATGCACATGTACAGAGGAGCAGATAGTCCATTTTTCAAAGTTTAATTGAGAGCAATTGTTGCACACTTAGCTAAGGAAACATGGACAAAGCTACTCATTGAGCATTACTGGTCTGAGGCAGCAGTTGGGAACAATTTACCTGTCTTCACCTAGAAAATGAACAAATAAGGCATGGCATTCCTAGGTCTGTAGATAGCAAGCAATGTGGATAGATCTCAAAAACAGGCTTCTGAGTTAAAAAGAAGATGCATAAAAAAATTTTTACATAAGGAAAACTCAAATTAATATTGAATATTTTATACAGATATACTTGGATCCAACTATAAAAACTAACTGTAATGAGACTGGCTAATTAACCTCATTGTCTCTGGTGGTGGGAAGAAGTTGAATGAGACAATTTCTTTTTTTTTTTTTAAAGATTTTATTTCATTATTTTTGAAAAGAGGGGAAGGGAGAGAGGCAGAGAGGGAGAGAGAGACATCAATGTATGGTTGCCCTTCACCCGCCTCCAGCCACAGACCTGACTGGAGACCTGGTTTGCAACCCTGTTATGTGCCCTGGCTGGGGAATCGAACCTGCGACCTTTGGGTTCGCAGGCCGGCGCCTTAACCACTGTGCTACCAGCCAGGGCTGAATGAGACAATTTCAAAGCTTAGATTATTTTATAATGGCATATTTATTTAAGAAATCATGGAACTTTAATACTTGATAATGCTGTGTTATAGTTCGACAGTAGTATTTATAGCAAGCTTTGCGCTCTTCTGTATTTTGTGAGCATTCTTTGTCCCTGCTCTCATAGTATTTGAAGTATATACATTAGGAACTATGTCTAATATGCACAAAACATTTGGAGAATATTCAAGTGGTAAACTGCAATCACGTTTCCTAAACAAAGGCATTTCAGAGAAGAAAGAGGGAAGACCCCTGAGAGTCCCCAAGATCCTTTCTTGGGTGAACAAATTAAAAGCAATCTCCATAACAATATTAAGATGGCATTATCTATTTTTACCCTCCTACCCTCACAAATATACACTGGAAATTTTCAGAAGATACATAACATGGGATATTGCAACAAATTGAATGTGGAGACAGATAAGAGAATGCAGCTGTTGTCTATTAAGCTAGCCATTAAAGAGATTTGTGAAAACGTAAAAACAAAGCCATTCTCAGTAAAAATGGTTTTGATTTGAAAAATAGAGACTTTTTTTTCCCATAAAACTACATTCATTGTTCACATTCACATGTAATGGTTTTTATGGTTAAGTAAATAAAAATGTATTTTTTAAATTTTCTCAGTTTTAATTTGGAATACGATAAATATAAATAACTATAACTCCCATGAACAAATGCTGTTTTAAATTCTCAATAATTTTTAAGTTAAAAGTGGTCCTGAGATGGCAAGATTTGAGAACTGCTTGGGGTAATTATGCTTGAAATAAGGATTCTAGAGGAGTTGGTATGAAGTTCATCAGAGGAAAGTAAAGAAGGCATTTCAAATAGGGAGAACGTTATATGCGAAACCTTTTAGCCTGAGGAGCCCAAGAATGCAATCAAATTAAGTTAGAAAGGTGAGGTAAGGATAATATTGGTGGGTGGACTTTTGTACCTGAAGTAGTAACCTGGAACAAAAAATTTTAATAGTAATTATTCAGTAAATTTCTTGTTTCCAAAGTGCTGTGGTAGGCACTAGGATCCCTGTAAAGTAACAGTCTCATTCTCTGTCCTGTAAAAACTATAATGCATATTGAATTATCAAGTGCTATAATGGTAATAGTTATTGTGAAATGAAAGAATCCAATACATTATAATTTTTTTTTTTTAATTTTCCACCAGTTTTTCACCACTTTATAAAAGCTTCTAGAAAAATAAAACCCTGTGCTATAGCTTTGGAAAAATGAATATAAAGTTGCATCTTTGTCAAAGTTCATTTATTGTAATTCCTTTATATAAATCTGTTGTATTCCCACCTGTGGCCATGAGCCTTTTATCAGTCAGGACAGACAGATTAGCTGTAGTAACAAACAACCCCCAAATTTCAGTTGCTTAAAGCAACAAATGTTTATTTCTCCCTTATGCTGTGTGTTTGCCCATTGCAGGTTGGTGGGAGGCTCTGCTCTACTCATTCCACCCATTTTATGTCACTATAGTGTCAACGCACGTCATCAGGTTCCCTGCGACAGGAAGAGAGAGGCTGGAAAGTCAAGCTCTTGCAATTAATACTGTGCAAAGCTTTCCTGGAAGAGACACATACAGCTTCCTCTTACATCTCACTGGGCAAAGCTAGGTTCATGGCCTTGCCTAAATACTGAAAGCCAGGGGCAGGGGTACTCATGGGGAAATGATGTTTCACTTAACCGGAAGTAGAAGGTCACCAGATACGGCAGAAATCTAGGCTTGCCCACCACAATTTCTGCTAAAGAAAAATAAGCTACAGTAAAGGTCTAATTCTAGACCAGAGACTTTCTTCAGCTTCTTCAAATTCAAGAAGGCTGCTTTGCCAACTGAATGACCTTTCTCCAAGCTGAATCAAACTTTCTATAGTGTCCATTGCTTCTCCTTCCTGACTCTTTCAGCTTCATTTTTCACCATTCTCTTACAATTGAACCATTTCTGGATTTATTAGTCCAAGTTAGACTATTTACACTTATATCAAATAGACAAATCTTTGTGATACTGTTTATGTTAATTGCCTCTCAATTCTCTGAGTTAAAAATTGTGGGCAAGAAATACTGAGCTCCCTATCCAAGCCTAATGCTGGGCAAACCCAGAATTACCACCAACCAGGACCGTCACGCCCAGCCTCACCCTAATCTCATGCACCAGAGATTAAGAGGCTTATAAATTCACTGGTGTGTATATATACATCAATTTGTAACTAGGCACATTTAATTAAATACTTCCCATGTGAACCTCTTAAAATAAAAATGAAGGTATATCTCACATATGGCTAAATTATGGCTAGAGACCAAGAACCTTAACTATATTTTGCTTATATAGATTTGTGGTAAATATTGGGTAGTGCTTATTTGATAAGTATGGGGACAGGCTGAGAAGTCTAATTTCTATTGCTGATCCTCAGCTAGTTTTGCCTGGCAGGGGGCAAATACATCCAGACAGCTAGGGGTGGGTAGTGATTCAGTGCAGTGGCCCTGAGTCAGATAGACCTGGGTATGTCACTTGGATCATCTCACTAGAAGTAAGAGAGCAACATAAAACTGCCCATCTCTAATGCACCTAACCAGGCTGTCTTCTGCCAACCTGCAGTCATATTTGTTGGAATCTTCCAAATTCATCAGTTGAGCATATCAGTAGGGTCAGCCCCCTGGACTTTTCCAGGGCTGCTGGGCAGAAAGAACCAGTCGCTGTCGTTTTCACTTTTTATTCATTCTAGGAAAAAATAAGATAGAAACTTCATCCAGGAAGAGGGCATGAGACATGAATCACAGGCCAAAGTAATAGAATTCAAGAAGAGGATCTTGAAAGTCAATTAGCGAGCCTCCTAGCTGGAGTTTGGATGGCTTCTGCAACATTCCGTCCAAGCGATCATGAGCCTGACACATGCCAGTGGCAGCAGTCATGACTGCCCAGTGCCACTCACTCTGTGCTGGAAACCTCTGACAGCTGCGACTGTAATTTGCTCTGTGCCAATGTCTATGATTTAGGAATGGAGATATGCTCTCACAGTTGAAATGTGCTATTCTGATTCCTTAAATGATGTATTTCATTTTCCCCTTTGCTTCTCCCATCAACCCCAGGAAGTAAACATTATTATTAGACAGGTGAGAAAACTGAGACTTGGCAGAGGTTGCAGCATTGCGTTACAAACTGGGAATGAATGAACGATGAGGTTTTGTTTTTTGTTTTTTTTTTAATTTTATTGTTGTTGTATTACATTCATCCCCTTTTTGCTCCCCTCTGTCCCCCTCCCTACCCACCCATTCCCCTCAAAGTCAATCCCACCTGTTGTCCATGTCCATGGTTCCTTTTACTAGGTTCTTGTCTAAGCTGCTCCCCCTTCCTGCCTCTGCCTCCCCCCTCCCCCCAACCCCCTTCTCCCTGACCACTGAAGGCCTATTCCTTGTATTCATATACTTGGTTCTGTTTTGCTTGTTGTTAGTTTTGCTCATTATTGTCCCATAATGGGTGAGATCATATGATATTTGTCCTTCACTGACTGGCTTATTTCACTAAGCACAATGCTTTCCAATTCCATCCATGTTGTTGCAAAGGGTACAAGTTTCTTCTTTCTTTCTGCCGATGAGGTTTTTAGATATCACAGTGGTGGAGAAAAAAACATGGCATTAAGCTATTCTGCCTGAATACATATTTTGTATGTCATAACGATCCTGTTGGTAGTATAATATTTTATCAAGAATATGTGACATGGTTTCAAGTAGACCTTACACGGCTACCATTATTTTTTATCTCCTATTGCTAGCTTTTAGATTTCCTGTGAATAATTACTATCTTTCCAATCTTTTGGAGAAGCTCACTGCCAGCCAATTAAGTGCTAAAAATATGAATAAGTATATGCATAAAACATTCTTCCTATAAACTTTAACCAGGAGACTATGATTTTTGCGGAATTTTTTTTTCACTTTAATAAAATCAGAGCCTTCACTCAGTCTGGGGATCATGTGTCCAGGAGAGAGTCATTTTCAGTGAAGTATGTATGAAATCACCAAGAGATACAGCCATCTCAGGGGTCATTTCTCTAACACAGCATGTCCAACCAGCCAATCAATAACCAGTCAACCAACCATAAAAACAAACTAAGCTCTGAGCCACAGATAAACTCAATCTACTAACATGTTAACCAACTTCCCTGTGCTACGTGCCTACGGCAGGGACATTCTGCTTTCCCTGAGACACTATACTAAATCAATATTCGTATATTAAAGATATTTTTTAAAGGTGGAAAATGTAAACCCCAGCTTCCTTTTCCCAGGACAAAATCATTTCTCCCCACTAAGACTTGGCAATTGGATGACTTTGGCTAATTCCCCAGGAAAGCAACAACAGGTGTGGAAGGGACCCACCAAAGGAACCAATCTAATCCACATCTACTTCATTCTGGCATGCAAGGGAGGCTCTGGGGTTCTCACTTCATTTCTTCTTGTTTGTATTACTCCTAACATTCCTCTTTTCCAAAGTCAAGTTTCTGCCATGAATCATACACTCCTGGATGCTTATACTCAGAGAGGTTTAGATTTACATGCAATTGCGACCCAGCATTTCAATTTCATCCAGCACAAGGGGAGCCTAGTGAATGCCTAGGTTGTCTGGAGCCTTCTGAGCCCATGAACTTCTACACAGCGAGAGTCAGGGTTTTCCCTTGTCCTGGAGCAGAAGCTCTGTAGCCCGTAAGTATATGAGGCCACAACTAACCTCTACACATGTCCTTTTGCTCCTTAAATGGTCCAGGTTCAATATCCTCAAAGTGTTAGGTCTGTGGAGTGTGAATAAATGCCAAGGGGAATTAGAAAAGTGCACCACATTTTAGTTCATATCAGACTAACCCTCCATTTAAAAATAGAGATGGTTTGGGTTACAGAAAGCTATAATCAATAATAATAGAGAAATTCCATTTAAATGCTTACTCAAGCAGAATTAAAAGGCAAAATGCATCCTAGCATGCACTTGACCTACATGCCAATGAGTGTTTTTCTTTCTGCCCACGCTTTAAAGAAGATATTTTTAAAAGGCATATAACTAAGATGACAACCTTTAAGTAGCAACTATGTTTTATTTCCTTTACATTCTTCCATTTCTTTAATACTTATTGGCAGATAACTTTAGAATCTAATACTTGCTTTTTCATATATATATATATATATATATATATATATATATACCATTTATTTGCCTCTATTTTTATTCTTTGGGGATTGTTCTTATTTTCCCCTTTCTCTGTCATTATGTGCTGAAACAATGCTGCAAGTCCTCCAGAATTCATTGACAGGCCAATTAGAGAGCACAGTGCAAACGATGAAGAAATTTGTTGTTGCATAGACAAATTACTTATTCTCTTTATGTCTTTGACTCCTAGTCTGTAATTAAACTAATAATAGCATCTATCTCAAGGGGTGAGGTTTAAATAATTTGTATCAAGTGCTTTGTCTAATGCCAGGCACGTAGTAAATTCAATGAACATCAAGCTTATTACTAACATCGTTTTTGTCTTTGTTATTCAATAAATGCAGCATAAGGCATTGAGCAAAGTGCCATTATGAATACAAAAGATTAATAAGACATGGCTCTTGCCTGCAAAGAAAATACCATGTAGGATAAAGGTGAGACCTATGCATAGGTACCAAAGATGAACAGTAGCAGGAAATGCTAGAAGTGTGCTAACGACAAAGTAGTGGGGGGTTTGGAAGAAGGGTTAAGATTCCTTCCCTCTGGAGGAATCATCAAAAGCTTTAATATAACAATGGTACTATTTATCCAAATCTTGGCAAAGAATTTAAAACATTTTAGTATTATTATTACCTATTCTCTATAATTTTTATAATAATACTACATGCTTTAATTTGTATAATCTTGGTTAATTGAATGAGGTGGTACACTTTTCCTTGGTTATTTGTATCTGGTGTCAGTGTGACTTGTCACTTTATGTCCTTAACCTGTTTGCCATGAGATTCTGTATATATTCTGTTGTTTTGTAAAGTCACTCTAGATTTTGTGGGTGCCAAATATTGTGTTAATAGGTTTCTAAATATCAACCCATCCTTGTATATCTAAAATTAACTAAATCCACTAAACTTGGCTGTATTTCTCTCTGTACTTTCCAATGAATGAGAGGTTAAGGGAGATTCTGTCTCCATTTCAGCCATCTCCCTAAAGGCCAAGTGTGAAAAAATTAGGCGTCCCAGAACTCCCAAGCTCAGGTGCTAGGCCACTTATACAAGATTTGCAAATAGAATAAAGCCCTGTTTTGCCTCCTTTGTTCCACACCCACTCAGAAGGTGATTAAAAAAAAAAAAAAAAAAAGCCCAAGTTGGAATTGGAAGAAAAAAGATAATTTCTTTGGATAGTGATGTTAGCATTTGTGGTACTTTTTCCTCCCTCCACTTCTCACATGGAAGAGAGGATGGAGGCGCATTCCTTACCTTGAGCTGAGTAAGAACTGTAGCATGTGAAATCTGTCCCTAGAAGTTTGAGGGGAAGGAGACTTTTGTACATGTTATTTCCCTGAAAAGGCCCTGGTGATGGGTTCTTTCAGAGCTTGACTGGGTGCCAGGCAAGGGAGGGGTTTCTTTGCCCTCTCACTGAACCTGGGTGAGAGGTGAGCCTATATTAGACTACAGAGAAATGCTTTGCGATTTCTGAGGCTAGATTATAAATGGTGAAGCTCCGCCTGACTTCCTTTCCTTGAGATGCCTATTCTGGGGGAAAGCCTGTCCACCGGCAATGAGGAAGGTCAACACATAGGCTAGTTGGAGAGGAATAGAGAGCCCAGTCACCAGCCTGCATTAGCCAGCCAACGTATGTAAACGCACAGCATTAGTCAGCTATGGCTACATAAACCCAGTAGTTTAAGGAACAGAAATTCTTTTTCCTATAGTTCTAGAGGCTATAAGTCTGAGATTGGGGTGCCAGCATTATTGGATTCTGTTGGGCTCTCTTCCTAGCCTATAGGTGGATGGAATGCCTCCTTGCTATCTCCTCCCATGGGGGACAGAAGGAAAACAAGCTCCCTGATATCTCTTCTCAGATGGGTGCTAATCCCATCAGACCAGGGCCCACCCTCAAGACCTTTTCTAACCCTAAGGATCTTCAAAGAAAGCAACATTTCCAAATACTATCACATTAGAGAGGTGAGTCTTCAACATGTAAATTTTGGGGGATACAAACATTCCGATCATAATGTACACACGCACGCCAAGGATAGCTCTCAGATAAACTGGTATTGATTTCGGGGCTAGAAGAATTAAGATAGCCACGTGGGAATCCATGGGAAGAATATTCTAAGGAGAAGAGAAACAGGCTCAAGGCCTCTAAACTGGAGGAGTGTTCTTGGTGCATTGAAGGATTAGTGCAGAGGCCAGCCTGGCTGGGTGGAGTGGAGAAAGGAAGGAGGGAAGAACAATGGATGAAGAGATTAAATGGTAAATTCAACCAGGTCCTGTAAGAGACTGCGTCTTACTCTGAGGGAGAAGGAAAAATGTAGAGGGGTGATATAATACAAAAGGTAATTTTACACAAAATGCTGAAAGTTTCGGGGCATATGATATTAGAATGTGGCATTGTTAAAGCACTTTAAAATAGAAGTATAGGAGTTGTGTGTTAATGGAAATGTTTATGGAGTCGTAGCTTATAGTTAGTTATTCAATATCTTGCCTATAGATAATCCATGCTGACGTTGAGCCACTGTTCTTCTTGTTAACAGAATACATCCTACAATACACTCTCCACACAATCTCTCTCCACTCTTGCGAAGCTTTATTATTTAAATGCAGTGTGTCGGAAGTTCACTATTTAATTTAAAACAAGTGAATGATTAACCTCCTGGTATAAATATTAAATATTGATTCAACTGTAAACGTGTAAACTATTTAATTTTATAATTGATCACCTATGTATTCTTGTAAGGAAAGACAGAGAATACTACCTACAAGAACGTGTTCACCTTGACCATGCTCTGGCACAAAACTACGCCCTTCAGCTTTCTGTTTATGTTTAGTATTTATCGGAGTGTTACCCTTGCAATATCTACATGTTTTGAAGGAAGAGCTTTAGGAGGCAGACTCACACACACACACACACTACAAAGTGTCTGTGATCAGATATGAGTCTCCCGCCTGAGAGGAAGGAGCTGGATGGACTGCTGTGATGGAACTACTCTTTTACCAGGCAATACTGGCTGCTAATAAATAGGAAATCCACTGCTGCTACTCCTCTCACCTTCTTATCCAGGTCCCCACAGGTGTCAACAGGGATGCAATTCTTCTTCATCAGATGAACCAAAAAGGACCTCAGATAGTGACTTAAAAGGAAAAAGTTTCCTTAAGTATGTAATATGAAAGAAAAGATATATCATAAACATATTTTATTTTTTGATGTGCATTTTAATTTTCATAACTTTATAGCAAGTTACCATTATGCCTGATGTCTTTTTTTTTTTTTTTTTACTTGAATACAGTTTGGATGGTATCATTCTAAATAAAGGATTTTAAATTCAGCATCATTCCTCTACTCAAACAACACTGACTAAATTAACCAAATTAGTCCAATAGACGCACAGTCACAGATCATGTGGATTTTAAAATGGTGGCAGAGTTTTAACAATGTGACAAAACAGTCTCAAATGATAGCATCTTTGTCCTTTATCAGGAAATGACATTTTCTCTGATGCCACTCACTACAGGGGTCTCAAGACATACTCACAGCCAGGCTGCTCTGTTGATAAATCCCTCACGGCTAAAAGGAGAAAAGAGTTAAAGATAATGTGTTGGTTTTGTTTTCCAACATAAGACACAAGCTCAACTTAAATAATTGTCTGTTATTTTCATATTCTATGTTTCCTCCAATGTTTTGATGTTAAAATGTCTTTTTTTCCTTTAGAAAATAGTTAACAATAAATTTTCCTTGGAATTTTTTTCTCAGATCACTTTCCCCACATTCTCCAATTTGCTAAGATTTTCAGCAAAGACAGTCTCATTGGTAGGTGATCTTTGGTCTTCCAAATGTTTACAGTCTCCTTCACTCTGCTTCCCAACTGACCATTTCAGATCAGGAGCCTATAAGAGCAAAGGAAATGTAACATTCTTAACTCCTGTCACCCTGGATTTCTTGTTCAAAGATTATATTTCTCTTGGTAAAACATCAACTTTCTCTCCTTGTGTCCTTGTCTTTACCAGGTTAAACAGTCTTACCCTACTAAGTTCAGAAGAAACCATATAATTTTCTTGCATCAATGGAATGTGGGTAGAATTCATCTTTGTTAGTAAGAGCCATTCCCTGGCTCGCCATCTCTATTGCGCTTCTTAAAATCTAGTTTACCATTTCCTTTTCTATCCATTTAAGAAGTCTTTGCCTGAGTTAAAGTGGCAGATTATCCTATGTTTTCTTCTAAAAATTTTACTACATATTTGGGCTTATATCGCACAATTGTAAATTTAATTTTAATTTAATGGTATTACAGGATGAGGTAGATGCCAACATTCTTTCTGTTTACATATGGATATTTACTTGTTCCAGCACTATTAATTGATGTCATTCAGGCTTTGCATTTTCCTTGTGTCAGCGAACAAGAATACTATAAAATCTTCACATATTTTGGAGCAATAGTATTTTCTTATGGTTATATAAGTTAATGATACACAGGTTGGCATTACTGGATCTTCCTGCAATACAATGAGAGTCTTAAGGAGGAAATTAATTTTAGAAATTGTGTCACAGTAAATAGATTACTTTCTGCAGGATGAAAGGATAAAGTGAAGAAAAAGTCGGAAAGAGCAATTGTATAAGAGAACTAGGTGTTAATCTACAATAATGGGAAGTTGGTAGACAATGTCTAAAATGAATCAAGAATCAGAAGGGAGGAATGTTAAGGGACTGGGAGAAAGAGGTGAAGGGATTAAGAAGTCCAAATTGGTCATTACAGAATAGTCATGATGATATAAAGTAGAGCATGGGCAACCTAGTCAATAATATTGTGATACATATGTACGGCACAAGTTGGGTACGAGAAATATTTATGGGAGCACTATGCAAAGTATATGATTACCTAACCACTAAGCTGTAAACATGAAACCAATACAAAATATTATTGAAAGTAAACTGTCATTGAAAAATAAATAAACATCCATAGCTGGAGGCAGGTGAAAGGCAATCATACACTGAAGTCTCTCTCCCTCTCTGCCTCTCTCCCTTCCCCCTCTCTAAAAATAACAAATAAAATAGGTAAAAATAAATAAACAAATTATATAAATAAATGTATGGTGTAGAAATATGGATTTAAATAACAGAAAATATAACTGAAACTTTAAAGATATTTCTGCTGCTTAGGAAAATCAGAGGCAGTATTACTATTTTGTGATGAATATCTTACAATACCTTCTATGGCTATTTGCATATGTTTGTTAAATGATTTTTCAAATATTTTCATGTATCTGCAGGGATGCATCCAAGCTCATTAGTTTATTAGAAGTGATGTCTTGTGGGCATGTGGGGAGAAAGGTTCATGAGAGGCAGTATTTTGACCGTCACATATATGTTGCTATGGACTGACATGAGTCTCCCCCCAAATTGTTAGTTAATGTTTTAATTCCCAATGTGGCTGTCTTTGGAAAACTGGTCTGTGAGGAGGTGATAAAGGTTAAATTAGGTCAGAAGGATGAGGTCCTAATCCAACAGAGTCAGTGACTTTATAAGGAAAGAAAAAGACACCAGCGTTCTCCACCCTGTCAGGACCAAGTGAGAAGGTGGCCACTGCAAGCCAGGAAGAGAGCTCCCACCAGAAATCAATGCTGCTGGACTTTAATTTGAGAATTCCATTCCCTAGAATTGTGAGAAAATACATTTCTGTTGTGTAAGTCACCCAGTGTACTGTATTTTGTTATGGCAAAAACCTGAGCTAACTGGTTTATGCGTAATTTTGTGTTTCCTTCTAACAAGCACATATTACTCTATGATGGAGTATTTAATTATAGGAAAAAAGTTATGTTATAAAAGTAGCATCTCCATATTTCATAAAATTTGGAAAATTTTGGTAAAAGGAAGAAGAGACCCTTTATTTCTTTTTAGTCCTTTGTGTTGCAAATTTATATATATATAGTTAACATAGCTGTCATTATAGTCTTTTTAAGTTTGAACCAATATTTTACATTTTATATAATAAGGTAAATATTAATGTTATTACTAATGCTTAAAACTAGCATTTAAATGACTACAAAATATTTAGCCGAGTTTATATACTTTATTTTATGTAACCAACTTTTTTAAAATTTTATGTATTATTTTTAGAGAAAAGGGAAGGGAGAGAGAGAGAGAGACATCAATGTATGGTTGCCTTTCACCTGCCTCCAGCTACAGGCTGGCTGGAGATCTGGCTTGCAACCTTGTTATGTGCCCTGGCTGGCGAATCAAACCAGTGACCTTTGTGTTCACAGGATGGCATCCTATCCACTGTGCCACCCACCAGGGCCATAATCAATTTTTATACAGCTGAATATTTTTGTTGTCTATACTTTTTGGCTATTACAGAAAATAGTACTAGCAATAGTCAGGGATATGGCTATTTAAAATTGGACTTATTTCCTTAGGGTAGTTTCCCAGAAGTGAAATTACTGAGTCAAAACCTATAAACATCTTTAAAAATTCTTGATACCTTTTGCCAAATTGCAAATTTGACAGTATGAATCAATTCACAATTCTAACAGCATTAATGGGAACATTGTTTGTACTCTGGGCCTTATTAGGCATTATTTATTGAGCTTTATGTCTATTTTCATAAACAAAATCACATTTTAATTTTTAAATGTGCATTTTTTTTTTTTTTTATTGCTGCTCCAGTACATTTCAGGGTGGAGTTTCTTAGAGATTAGATCTATGTGGTTCTCTCTTCCCCCCCTTTGCAGAAATATTCCATAAATGTGTACAAAGCACTAAATGTAAGGTTTGTGTTTTACGTGGAGGGGTATCTGGTCAAGAAATGAATGTTGGCCAGTTAGTCATGCATCTAAACTAATCCTATAAAGCATTTTACAGGAGATTAGAAATGACAGTGGAAATACTACCTTCCTTCTTGGCAGTCCTTCCCCTGAATTATCTGATAGGATTCATGCTGGTCAGTCACTCTACTTAACATCACACCCTGTCCTCACTTCCCTGTTGAGTTTAAAATAAGTTGACATTGGATCACAAAAAAAAAAAAAAACAAAAAAACCTGACACTCTTTCAGATATTTTAAAAAGGAAAAAAAAAAAAAAAAAAACCCTACCTAGATAAAGATGTTTGCAGAACTATTAGAAGGTTTAGAGAAGTGAAGGTCAAGGACAACAGCCACTAATATCTAGGAGGTTGGGAATTTCAGGCATCTTAGGGTGCTACCTCCAATTATCTCTGCCGCCTGCTGTTGTGGGTAATTCACACAACACCCTGAACCCCTTGTGACTGCAGTCGCCCACCAGTCTGCAGCTGCTGCCAGAAGAGAACCATAGTTTCTGCTTCTTGTCTGCCATCCACAGTTCACAGCCTTGTCTCCCTTTGGAAGGATGTATACCGATATCCTATGAATAAAGGCTTCTGGGAAATGTAACTATAGGATTTTAGCCTTTGAAATGTAGGGAAGAGATAAAGAGGGATGCTGCTGAATTGAAACAGATTCTTAAGTGCAGTTGCCTACCTATTAATCTTTCCCATTTCCTTCTTTAGCACAGAACCCTAATTGTGTTTAAGCATCCACTTTATCCTCAGCTTTAGAAAAAGACAGAATTTGATTGGCATGTGAGAGTGAGTGGCCTAGGGGTAAGCACATAATTTATAGCCTTAACGTTGATGTGTAAGGAGGCATGTTTCTACACCTCTGCCTTTAAAGGTGCACAAGAAAGCACATAACTGAAATTTTTACAAGCAGCCATTTTGAAACCATGAGTTTACCAGGATAAAGTGGATGTTAAGGGAAAAGTATAGAGGGAACAGAAATAAAACCTTTTTAAAAAAACTTGAAGTAGTGCCACAAATCTATATAATATGCCTGGAGGTGGCATATGTGTATAATCATTTTCAGTATTTTTTAGACTAGTTTCTGTTCTGGATTGTGTTACTTTGTGGAAAGCATCATGACTAGCAAACCTGACTCCATTTCTGAACTGTGGAATCTGATCAACTATACTCTAGGTGATGAAGGGGCTAGGTAGACAGGTATTTTTAGGAATTTCTCCAAATGATGATTTTCATGGTGGAAAACCAGACACTATAGCAAGCCAAGCCTTGTGGGGGTCACTGAACCCCTTGGTGCCCTCCAGACTGCATTTCACAGGTGGCTGTCAGTCAGAGTGAACAGCTTAAAGTCACATCTTTCCATACCCGTGTTTTGCAGGACTTTCTGCTATGAAATCTCCTTTTCTCTTGCTAAGGGGACTGAACTTGAAGAACACCCATGAGACTGCAAGGGTGAGATCTGACAATAAAAGTCACCCACAGGGGAATGGAACCCAGTCACGTATGGAACACCTTTACAGATGTCCTAAGCCACCAGTGTTATGACACTGAAAGAATATTTTATGGTGCTTAGAGGTGGTTAAGGAGTTTGTAATTAGGTGACCTAATCCTGAGGTGTCCAACATATCCTAATTTGCATGCAACGTTCTTGGCATTAGTGCCAAAAATTCCAGTCCTGAAAAATCCCTCTATCTCTGGCAAGTTGAGATGGTTGGTCATCCTACCTGGGTCATAGTCCCACCTGTCATTTGTCAGTTATGAGTCCTTGCACACATGGGTTCACCTCTCTGGATCTCCACTCCCCACCTGTTAAGTGGGTAAGCTTGAAAAGCTGGTCATAAGACCCACTCCCAACTCAATTCTTGAGATTCTGTACTTCTTTCAAGATTTGATTACTCTATGAGAAATGATGAAGTTTGACTCTTCATAATCCCTGTGTTCTAACCATCGTATTTTACAGATGAAGAGGCTTGGGCCATTAAGTAACTTTCTTAAAGTCATTTAGAGGATGTAGTGACTGAACCTTGGTTTTCCACCCTCTATCTGGTATTGCCTCGACTCCAAGATCGTCTGTCTTCACACCAAGTAAAAGTTCAGAGTTGAACCATTATTTCTATGGCAAATACTCATGGACCTAAAAGGCTATTCAACTGTGCTGAATGCCTCCACATTTATCATCAACTCCTCAGACACACCTCCTCTCCAGGCTGTTCTTTGTGTGGTCACTGATCATATTTACTCTTTGAATGACACTATCTTGACTTTTCATGGGGGCACAAATCAACTAAAGTCAAACATGTGCCTATGAAAAGAACTATTTCCTTCTCTCTCCAAGCTTCTCATAGCTGTCATTTTGTGAAAATATAGTAGTAAAATACTCCACATAATGTTATGTGTTTTACTTCTTCTCAACCCCTGAAAGGTTTGATGTGCTGTTGTTTATTGTACCTCACAATTTCCAATTTTCTTTATTAAGCATCACAAATATGATGTATTGCATTAGGGCATTTTGCCTTAAAAACAGCTTCATTAACCATGGTTAATGGTTTATTTCATGAATGGAAAAGAATTCCAAGTATTTCATATCTTATAGCACAATCTTTAAGCTATTAGGTATTTTCCTTGTATTTGTCACATAGAGCTTCTGCCATGGCCTGTGAATATAACTTTGACTTAGAGTATTGATGATACACATTTGACTGTGGGTAACAGACTGCCTGATGAGTATGGCTTAAAATAACAGTTATTTCTTAATATCATATAATAGGTTGTTGGAAAGTCAGCCATTCCAGAGCACTGGAATCCATGGCCCAGGCTCTTGATGTCATCCTGTTCTGCAACCTCTAGTAGTTTATCAACTTCAAGGCTTCCAAATGGCAAGGGTTACATTCTTTGGGACAGTTAGGTAAGCTGAAAGGAAGCTGACAATGACAAGAGGGATTTTTTCTTCTTCATTTCGTCGTGTCATAAAGAAACCATTTCCCAGAAATCTCAAGCAGACTTCCTCTTTCACCTCTGCCAGAATTTGGTGCCTTACCCAAACCTAGACCAAAGGGAAATTGACTCACCAAGCCTGGGTTTATGTTACGTGCAATTGTGGTGACTATTGCTAACAAAATTGGGGATCAGTAGGCAAGTGAGAATAATAACCGACAGCTGTCCTCTTTTGGTTTTCAACTATTCAACCAGGAATTGGCTTTCTGATCTCAATCCTTTTGATCTAACCCATGCAGGTGAGTTTTTAAAAATATGTGTAAACTGCTTTTCATGACTGTGTCAAATGCAAGCACTCTGTGTGCAAAATGCATTGTCAGTCAGGAGCGGAGGCGGTAAAGCGAAGAAGTTAAGGGCTCCAAAATCAACATTGATGGGCACTGCTGGCTGCTTCAAAAACAGACCACTTACCTAAACTCTCAGCAACTTTTATCTTTATTGGGAAAACCGTGTCCTTTTATCATACCACTGAAGAGAGGTAAGGAATGTCTCAGAGCTTTGAAGTGCTAGGTAAGTGTTAATAGAATGAGTAAGAGGAGGGAAGCTTGAGTTTCCAAAGGCCTTGGCAAACTTGAATTTTAAAAACACAGGTAGCATTCCAAGGGCTTTAGATGGTCTGTAGCAGGGCCTGGTGGAGCTTCATGACTTCTAGTTTTCTCCTCCCCTCTCCCTCTTCCAGTCTGTATCTCATTTGGCACATTTGCATTTTAAACCCAATGGGCAGATGGATTTCCAAACCTCTTTTCGGGATAAACCCCAGCTTTTGCTATTACTCATAAGTAATCAGTAACAGCCATAATAAAAAACCCAGCAGGATGCTCTTTCAGGCAGTCATTCCCTCTAGTTTCATGATGAGTGCTCAGCGTTTTCTGGTGCAAGGCTGTTCAGTTGTGGGAACATAAACACTGGTAAAACAGAGCCTCCAAAGTGAGGAAGAGAGGCTTTTGAATGTTTCTTAAATTGGTAACTTCAGACTGGCCTCTTTAGACGCACAAATCCTTATCAGCCTTGTTTTAGAAACCAGCAAGACCAGATATATATTAAAATGCATCTACCTGGACTTAATAACCAACTGTGTTAAGAACACTTCACCCTAACAGCCTCGCTTCTGATAGGACATCCATCCTCAAGCTGTGTGGCAACTATAGAACCTCAATACGCATTTCCTTGTGCAAAGTGCTTCTCCCCTTCACTCTGCATATTAATTAAATCTCGAATTCCTAGAACAAAGGCTAAGTCACACACACACACATACACATGCATACATACATACACACATGTGTGTATATGTACATGTGCTTATACATATGTAAACAAATATAAAATATACTTATATATAAATATATATACATGTGCTATCGTATGCATATATGCAATGATCTATAAAATGTATATATTATCATATATAAATATATACAATCATATATGTGTATATGAAAATGTACTACTGGGTTGATGTGTGTGGTATTTATGTGTATACACACATATTTAATTAGATACACACACCGCATACAATATACACAATTATTGTGATCGAGAAATACAATTTAATAAAAGTAGTTCTATACAGAAAAGAAGTAAATTGAGGTTTTTCTGAGATTAATACTATTCTTCTGTTTCCTCTTGTGAAAGGTCCATTGCAGCAACAAAAATAAACCGTGGGAGGTAGGGCTCTTCTTTTCTTCTTGACATTTATAAATGTGGGCTGCCTGGCGGAAAATCAGGTGGCCTTCTATTCAGTTATATGGCTTTACCTGGCTTCTTAGCTTTCAGAAGCAGCTCTCCACTGGGCTTTAGCTCTGCTCTCAAGGGTGTGTGTGCCAGGGTGTCGGACCCCAAAGCCTTTGACTCTCAAAGCCCAGTTCAGGGACTCTTATCTGAGAACCTCCATAACAGTATGTTTTCATTTTGTCTTTAGACTCCCAAAAATCTATTGTGGATTCAGTAAAATAAACAGTGAGCTATTATTACATCAAAATGCTGGTAAAATTATTTAACCAAACAACACTTCTTATCTGGTGCATATTATTTTATTTTCTAACTTGGGATATAATATTAAGATCAGAAAGGGTCCATTTATTTATCCTACTATTTGCATCAGCATCAGCAAGAGTGAAGTTCTGAATGGTATCCTGGGAACTCTGCAACATACTATGTTCTTAGTATTCTCTCCTTTTAATTGAACCCTTGAGGTGATGAGAATCAGCTTTTCACTCACATTTCTAAGTCTATCATGTGAACTTCAAGTAAGGCAAATAAACTTATAGTAATGAATTAGAAATGCATCAATAGCGTTTTCACTTAGCGACTCATGAAATCCAGGGCTCCCCATGGCCCTGTGTTTTTATGGAATCACATTCATTGAAACTGAAATGTGCTGTAATACAGGTAATGGTAGAAATGCGAATCTTTGTCTTTTGGGGAAAAGAACTAAGAGGGAAGTTTGGTCTTTGCTGTAAACATTTTCCCAACCTTTCTTCCTGTCTCAGTGTTCCCATACTCCTGATAAAAAAACAAGAGCAACAACAAGATCTCTCCACTGTCATCTTCACTCTGCTTCTCTTGTTACCATCACCCAAGTACAGGCAACCCCACGCAACACGGTTGTTAGCTTCCTAACAAAGGCTGTGTTATGTGAATCTGTGTTATGCAAAACAAAGAACTAGTACAAAAGGAGTTAGGTTAGTATTACATTTTCATAATTAAGAAAATATCTTTATTCATGCCAGTTTCACCAGAAGTATAACATGTTCATATGTATTAATAAATGTTTTCTTTATCATCACAACTAAGCACCATTAACCAAGGGCGTTTTCTTTTTGAAGAGATGTCTTGATTCTCTGAACTTTCTTCAGCATTATCTTGACTTCTATCTTGTACTTTTTGCAAAAAAAAAAAAAAATCTTGTTATTTAGATTGTTTGCTTTTATCTGAGAAAGCTTTATAAATGTTGTTAATTTTGAATGAGATATCCTTTGTTCTTGAAAGCTCTTATTACGCTCCATGTTGTTCAGGGATTTTCTAATTCTCAAACCATGTTAGAGTGAAACCATGTTTTAGGATGCCATGTTGTACACAGGTTTCCCCACTTCTCATACCATGTTAGAGTGAATCTGTGTTATAGAAGTGCCGTGTTATACAGGGGTTACCTGTATAAGGCTCTCCTTCCCTTTCTTTCCATACAAATGTCTCCCCACTGCGCTGTTCCCCCTGCTCCTTCTCAAGGAGGGCTTCCTGCATATAGGACATTCCAAGAGCTGACCTGGCCCATAGAGCACAGCCTCCTGGGAATTGTAGTTCTTTCCTAGTTCCAACTGCTTTTCAGAGAAGAAAGCCACTCTGGACTGTTGGAATAGCATTTTCCCCATGGAACACTTTGCCTGTCCAGCCTGCTAAGCTGACTTCAGGGCCAGGCAACTGTGTAGGTGCACAGACAGCACTTGCACTCAGAAGGACCTGGCATTTGGTTTAAGGCTCCCTTGCAATCATCTTGAAATTATTAAAAATTGTGAAAAAAAGGGTCCCGTATTTTCATTTTTTACTGTGCCTGGCAAGTTCTGTAGCTGGGTCTGCCAGCATGGCCTCCTTGGATCCTGATGTGTTTGAGCAATGAGTTAGAAACCTTGTGTTTATGAGGCTAGGGAGCTGGGCTGGAAATCACCAGTTCTGGATTCAAGGAAAAGGATGGAGCAGCAAAGGGAGAGATTTATCCAAGTCTCTCCATAGGCCTTCCCCTACAGGTCTCCTAGGCTATCTTTACATGCTTCAAGGGCTAGGAGACAGAAGTTTTTTCCTCCTCATTCTGTATCTGAGGCTGAGCATTTAGACTTTTATCAAGAATTATTAGGATGTGAGAGTGACTTGGAAGACTTTGAAGTTCTTAATGAGAGGCTCCTAGGAAATGCTGGTTTAATTTTTACTGAAAAGGCTAAAGAAATCTAGCTTCCTTTAGTATTTACCCTTCTGCCTGACATTTCAAATCAATTAAATACCATAATAAATTCTCTGTAGGTTCCTTTCTTAGAAATAAAACCAAGCATTTTCTTCACCCCCAAGTTTCATTTCTGGGTTGAAATGTTTGTTCTTGTTCATATAGATATGATCCTGAAACTGTAAAAGGATATGTGGTTAAAATGAAAAAGAAATCTGAAAAAGTTAATAATGTAGTGATATTACTTAATTGTTACAAATGTTAAGATGTTAAAATAGGGGACACTACCTATGTGGTGCATAGGAACTCTTTGTACCCTCTCCATAGTCTCTTTGTAGATTTAAAACTCTTCTAAAGTAAACGGCTTATTTGTTTTTAAAAGGAAGAATAAGTTTTACTCTCTATTTAGGCAGATTCAATTACTGGAAAGCTCTCTTGATGAAGTTGTTTTGGCTCAGAAACAGGAAGATGTGCTTGGTGAACATTTGTAACCAATTAAATGATGATTTCCTCCTATAAAATGAGAGAGACCATGCTGTCCCAGAGTGAACCTGCTGCCTTCAGCAGGTACTCACCTCCAAGTAGACACAGGGAGCCAGAGGCAGTCAGAGTGAACAGATGGTGTCTGACGACCAGGCTGTGACTTCAAGTCTCTGGAGCACCCAACTTTCCCCTTAGCACCTACCCTTCCTGGAGCAAGGGCTGAAAGAGCCAGTGGTATGTGATCATGGGGTTCCGAATGAGTTAGCGGGTGACAGGTGTCAGTGTGTTCTATCACATTCATTTTATTGTATTCAACATGTCTGATGTGAAAGATTCAAAATGACCTGCCAATGGCTCTAATTAGTTCTCTCAGTACGCCTTCTTTATTATTTTTTAAGATTGGCCTAGGTTTCCAATTTTAGCAAATATTATAATTTATCATTTTTGCATATATAATTGGGAGTTGAGCAAGTGGATATATATCTGTGTGGAGCCATCATGAGGTAATAGAGTGTTACAAAGGGTCTCATGTGACTTTCTTGAAGATGTGTACATGTCTTACAGTGATTGAAAATTTTATGCAAAATGCAAGGTAAGGAAGCTGTCCATGCTTTTAACATCAAAATGTAAAATCAGTATAAGTCAATAATCTCAATTCTGAAAACAGATATTGTATTTTTTAGAGATTTTATTCATTATTTTCAGAGTAAGGGGAAGGGAGGGAGGAAGAAAGGGAGAGAAACTCCAGTGCGTGGTTGCTTTTTACCTGCCTCCAGCTGGGGACCTGGCTGGGGACCTGGCTGGGGACCTGGCTTGTGATCCAGGTATGTGCCCTGACTGGGAACAGAGCCAGTGACACTGGGATTTGCAGGCCAGCCCTCAATCCACTGAGCCTCACCAGCCATGGTTCAGATATAGTATTTTTTTAATCTGATATTTAAACATTCGTTTAAGAATTTTTCAGCAACATCTTAACCCCTATATTGTTGTGACTTGTATTTTTCTTCCTAACCTTCTGGAAACTGGTTGTCCTCATATCTCTGTGGCTAAAGGAACACACCTCTTAAAAACCCTGATTTTGGTTATTAATAGTAGACAAAAATTCACATTCTGATGGTAATTCAAGTCTTTGAAAACTGACCTGGTGGTTTTCATTTTTTTCTGTTCTTAATGACAGTGAGGAATAAGCAGAGAGAATATTCCCAAAGGACATATACCTCAGCATCTTGATGGCAATTTCATGTGAGTTATGTGGTTAAGGATGATTTAAGTTCATTTTCATATCTCTTTTCTTAATGTTATCTTAATGTGCACATATATTACTTTAATAATTATGAAAAACAGCACTAGTTCCATATATCACAAAACATATCACAACTGAAATTTATTGTGTTAAACATTTACTCTTTATTATACTTACAATGAGAAATACTGTGAAAGTGTTAGTTTAATCATAACAACTTATATTACTGATATAATAGTAATTATTACTATAATAGGGTATAACCTTATTCATTCTGAATCCACTAATTTCCATATTAGCAGGGAGATTATGTCTTATTTTCAATAAAAGAGAATTTTCTAAGCAATCTAATATGTCCCTAAGTTAATCAGAGGATGCTAATATACTCAAGAGAATTTTGGGCTTATTAAAATCCTTAATAACACTCATTTGCATATAATTATTTTTTACATACATTAATTTTGTGTGCTGAAGAATATGCCAAAATACTTTCACAAGTCTTCTTCTTCTCATAAAGTGCTAATGACTGTGAAAATGTGATTCTTCATATGTTGTAATTTATAATGGGTCTACCTGTATGTATATATGTACAGGCCATGGAGTAATGTTTAGGATCCAGAAAATTCCCCTTGCCTTTAGCATTATCCTCTACTTCTGCCTGATATCCAGAATTTCTTTTCTACATGATCGATATATTTCATCAAGAATTAAAACTATAGTTCTAAATATAAATATCTCAGGGACAGTAGACGAGCAGGAAGCATGGCAGGAAAAATACAATTAGGGAGAAATGCAAAGGAAAATTGGCAATTAGCATAAGGAGCACACTTAGTAGGCTCCTGCACACATTTACTTGGGCCTAATTGATCAACTTGTGACTGAAAAATGGAGGTTCAGCTGCCTACTGTAGTGAAAGCCCAACTCGTGAGACCTGTGCTGGTGCAGAAGGAAAGACGCTCATTCAGGATCACCACCTGGGAGAAGAGCAGACTCCCTCTCAGTACCATCTCATCTTCCTGCTTAGCCTGTAGCACTGATAAGGCTTAGGAGAAGAGGGTTTTTCTTCTATCCAATTATCTTCCTAGTTTTTCATGTACTTGGGCACTATCCATTCATCTTTCTAGCCTTTGGCCAGGCTCAGTGCCAGAATCTTCCCCTATGCCTTCTCGGCCAATGAGGGAGACTGCCCAGCACTCCCTGACCATCTACAGTAACAAACTTTGCTAGAAAATTCAAAGCAATGTCTCAAAAAGATAATGGAGTAAAAGCCTATTTATTTACTCCTCCTTAAACTTGTGCCGAATAACAAACAAAGGAAAGTAGCAGACACCAACCTCAATAAAATAAGGAAATGACCATAACTTGAAGTCATACTCTTTGAGGACTTTTTACCAAGTAATGTGAAATCTACACTAAAACATGTGAGGAAACTCAGTGCCACACATACAGCCTCAGATCTTCAGTGGGAACAGAATTAAACTCAGTAGTCATGACTGTCATCTACAGAGCATTTGATTGGACAATAGAGCTCTAGAATCACTGTCATTCTTTAGAAGAGCTGGGAAGTATCCTTCTAGCTACTACAAAATTGGAGGGGAGGTTGTACCAAATGAGAATACACATCAATAATGTAATTTTGACTTGAGTATGACCCAACTATCGGAAGAAAGACAGGAAAGGCAAAAATAGCAGGGAACAGATGGAGTCTGTCTCCTCAAATACAGTACTGCCTCCCAGATGCTCAACATTAGGAAATATCTGCTTTTACACCTAATGAAGCCAACTGAAGGAAGATGGACTGACAGTGCCTCAGTTGACGAGCCATCGGGAGTGACCATGTCCAGTAAGTGCTGCAGACAATTCCAGTTTAATTTCTGCTCTGTAACATAGAAAGAATAGCTCCATGCATAGATGCTGGGAGAAAAATAAATAAATAGAAGAAAAAAGCACACAAGAAAGCTGGATGAAAGCTGAAATATGAATAACAATGAAATATGAATAACTCATTGATAAAACAAAAAATGATAAAAATGACATTTCACAGCCTCAAAGTAAAAAGCAACATGATTCATTACTCTAGTTTTTTAAAGGTAAAGCTCAAAGAAAAGACTCAAAGATTTGAAGAAGAAAATATAAGACAACTCCAGAAAATAAGAATCAAGTTGGCTGTGCACGGAAAAACCAAAGAAGCGTAAAGTGAAGGACATTAGAGAGAAGAAAAAGCATGCTAGAAGCAACAAAAAATAGAACAAGTATGACTAAAAATCTTTCCTCTTAACCTCTCAACATAAACTCAAAATGAATAAAGAAGAAAGTCAGAAAACTCATTATGGACAATCTATGAATATGACACAGAGACTCACTTTATAAATAGAGCAAAAAACCTGGAATAATATTTTTAGGTAGCAGAAAAGTTTTCTGAAATAAATTTGTTAACATGTAGATGGAAAGCACCTAATATCTGGGAGAAAAGTAATTGAAACAGAATGATCAACAGTGAGATAAACCCTGAGATTTGAGAACAAAGGAAAGAATTACACAGTCATGCAGGCTGAAAAAAAGATGTCACCTAAGGGGGAATAAAAAGGAAAACTTTAAGATTGATTTCAGAATTCCCCACAACTACACTCACTGCTGGAAAACGGAGTTAATATTTATAAAACAAACTCTGATCATGTGGGAAGGGGGAGGAGAGCAAGGAACGTATAACAAGAATTTTATAACCTGCCAGGCTTTCAAGTATAAAGGCAAAGGACAGATTCTTGAACAGGAAAGAATTCAGGGTTGGGGAAATATAACACCAAAGTGCTTTTGAGAAAGAACTGCTAGACAAAAGAGCTGCATCAAAATAAATAATTTGGGAATGAAAAAGATAAACAGTGGGGATGGGCTTTTAAATGTAGCTTTAGGTTTGAATCACTTTGGGAATTGTGATTATAAAATAGAATTTAAATGCTGTTGAAAAAATCAGGTGGGGAGTAGGAGAAGAAAAATATCTTCATTTATAACAGGGAGTCTGATGATATGCGCTAAAATAGTGAACACAAAGCAACCTCTTAATTTTTAAAAAAATATTTTATTCATTATTTTTGGAGAGCAGGGCAGGGAGGGAGGAAGAAAGGGAGAGAAACATCAATGTATGGTTGCCTTTCACCTGACTCCAGCTACAGATCTGACTGAAGACCTGGCTTGCAACCTGGTTATGCAGGCTCACACCTATCCACTGAACCAACAGCCAGGGCGCAACTTCTTAATTTTGTCATGAATTTTTCTTAAATTTCAGGGCCACTGTCAGAAACAATTATCACTTATGATGGAGAAAGATGTATCTGCATTTTAACAAGTCCTTTATTTTTACTTTAACTCACTTTTGCTTCTGTTAAATTTAAGTACAATTCCATTTAAAACCCTGAAAAGTCAAAATGGCGGGGATGGTTGGATCTGAGTTTCTGACTGGTCTTTCTACCCTTTCACAGGTGGCTGTGGAAGGAAGTAGTTAATGGTATAGAGCTGGAGATGCCTCTCTCCTTACATAGCTGCTTCCCTTGCAGTGTTTCCGTTTCCTCATTAGAAAAGTGGGGGTAGAGATAATAATTTCTTCATGCAATTTTTCAAAAGATGAAAATGTCCCAGTGCTATTATCATGCCTGGCTTATTATAAGTGCCAAATATGTTACTCTTATGTGTTGTTTTGTCTTTTTTTTTTTTTTTTTTTTTTAGTTTAGCTAATACTTATTTGGAAAATAACATCACTTTATATTTTAAAAATCATTTTAATCAAGTGAAGAGCAGAGCTAAAACATCATCCAATTTCCTGGCACTCAGTCTCCTGCTCTATTACATAAATTTGAGACTTTGAGACCAATTCATTTTTAATTAAATGTATTGAGGTAACATTGGTTAACAAGATTATATAGGCTTCAGGCACTCATTTCTATGATACATGATCAGTATATTGCATTGTGTGCCCACCTCCCAAAGTCAAATCATGTTCCATTACCATATACTATGACCTCCTTTACCCTTTACTGCCTTCACCTTACTAACAATACTGTTGTCTTTGTCTATGAGTTTCAGTTATATATCCCTCATATGAGTGAAATGATATCGTTCTTAGCTTTTTTGAGTATTTATTTCACTCACCATGATATTGTCATGGTTCATCCATGTCACATATGGCAGTATTTCATGTTCTCTGTGGCTAAGTAGTATTCCATTGTATAGATGTACCACATCTTCTTTATTCAATCATCTATTGAAGAACATTTGGGTTGTTTCTATGTCTTGCAAATTTGGGGGTAGATATCCTGAGAAGGGGTTGCTAGGTCAATATGGTAACACTATTCTTAATTTTTTAAAAGATTTTATTTATTATTTCCAGAAAGAGAGGAAGGGAGAGGGGCAGAGAGGGAGAGAAACATCAATGTATGACTGCCTTTCACCTGCCTCCAGCTATGAACCTGGCTGGAGACCTGGCTTGCAACCTGGTTATGTGCCTTGGCTGGGGAATTGAACCAGCAACCTTTGGGTTCACAGGCTGGTGCCTTATCCACTGTGCCACCAGCCAGGGCTATTGTTAATTTTTTGAGGAACCACCGGACTGTATTCCAGAGTGGCTGTAGCAGGTCACATTCCCACCAGCAGTGAATGAGGGTTCCTTTTTCTTCACAACCTCTCCAATACTCTTTATTACTGACCTCGTTGATAATAGCCATTCTAACAAATGTGAGGAGGTATCTTGTAGTTTAGATTTGCATTTCCCTAATGGCTAGTGAAGTTGACCAAGTTTTCATATATCTGTTGGCTATTTGTGTGTCTTCAGGTCATTTTTAATTGGATTGCTTGTTTGTTTGGTGTTGAGTTGTTTGAGTTCTCTGTATATTTTGCATATTAACCCCTGGTTGGAACTGTTGTTTGCACATATTTTCTCCCATTTGGTCTGTTGACTTTTTGTTTTGTTGTTGGTTTCTTTTGCTGTGCAGAAGCCTTTTAGTTTTATATGGTCCCATTCATTTAGTTTTGACTTTATTTCACTTGCCTTTGGGATCAAATTCATCAAATCTCTAAGACTAAGGTCCATAAGTTTACTACCTATGTTTTTCTCTATGTAATTTGTTGTTTTATATCTTATATTTAGGTTTTTGATCTATTTTGAATTAATTTTTGTAGATAGAGACAAATTGTACTCTGTAGGCTCAATTCTAATGTTGAGAAATTACTGTTTCTCTAAACAGCACACTATCAAATTACTATATCTTTATAGCTAGTGGCATTTCAAAAATGGTGCTATCATTCTCTTGCTAATTAGATATGAAACAAACCAAATGTGTTTGGCATCTGCAGACACTGGCCTGTCTCATGGGAAATTCTAGAACTAATAATTGGTTCAGCTTGGAACAATGTATTCATATGGGCTAATGTTATAAATAGATGACATTAAGGGATGTAAGCTTGCTAGCCTGACAGTGAAGCTATAAAGTTCTGAAATAAATTGAAATTCAAGTGAATGTGCCAAACCATAGAACTTAATGTTTCATCCCATTCAACTCTAAATGTTCTGAAGTAAAAACATCTTGACTGCATTGATATAGTTCAATTGTACTAATGGACAAAATGTAAAGAGGCACAGTTAATGAAGGCGAGGTTGTAGCAGGAGGAAAAAAAATGAAAACCAAGTAACATAAGAAGTTTCAGGTCCTAAAACTACTTATCTTTTTTTTTCTACCTTGAAAGAAGTTTAGGTGGGGAAATCATCATCTAAGGTATATAATGACCTCTCTGCTTTAGACAAAAATGAACAATGGAAAATGGTAAGCTTAAAAAAAAAAAGTGGAAGATCCATATAATAAAACAAAACCATAGGCATTTGAGCATGTCACAAGAGGTATTTAGATTCTGAGCTGGCTTTGTTATTTATTATATTTTTTTAATGAATAAACTTATTTTTAAGAACTATTTAGACCTGCATACCCCCATTCGATGGGCATCAAGATTAATATCTTTTGGTGTAATTTCTAAGAAGCTTATAAGTATTCACAAAATAGCCAGCGTTCATTTAACTTGGCATGTTTTATCAGGGGTTTGAGCTGTCCTCTGCCTAGATCTCTCAGACTGCCTGGAAATGCCTGTATTTAGTTTTCTATCAAGTATCTTCCTCTAATATCTTTCATGCCCATATGGTATATTAACACCAAAATAAACCAGCTACCATCTCCGTGGAAACAAACACAGATGTTTTGAAATATGCCTGCAAAACGCACTTACCAGTGAGCAACCTTGTATTTCTTTAATTAATTCAAATATTTTGCTGTCAGCTCTTTTACTTTGAAGCCACAGATTGTTTTTTATTCTGAGATAGACTTTCTCCTTAATAATAGAAACAGATATGTCTCTGTGGTCCCACTGTCTCAAGATTCAGAAATAAGATTCGCTTTAGAAATCCCAGGCTACAGAGTAATTCATCTGTAATCACCATTTAGTGCCTTTTACCCTCTCAATAAAGGCCATGTCATGGTCATTTGACTACCATCACTCTCCTTTTGCTATATCAAGCATTTTTTCTGGAAGCATTTCTCTCATATGAGCCAAAACATACATTTCCATTTAATGCGTTCAGAATCTTACATAGCTCTGTTCTATCAATTATGCAAACACCGCCTAACATTTTTCTTGCATTCATCCAGTATGCATGTTTTCCTCCAAATGTTACTGCAAACCAGAAGACCACAGACCTTTCCATTTTCTCTTTATTTCATTGCTCATGTGGATATAGTATCTAAAATCTGACATAAGAAAGATTTTAGCTGCCTGGATTCTACTTTGAGAATGGATTGCATTTTTTTTTCTACCATCTCAGCCTGTTATTTCTTTTTTTTTTTTTTTTTAATTTTATTGTTGTTGTATTACATCCACCCCCTTTTTGCTCCCCCCTGTCCCCCTCCCCACCCACCCAAAATCCCACCTGTTGTCCATGTCCATGGTTCCTTTATACTAGATTCTTGTCTAAGCTGCTCCCCTTCTTTGCCTATGCCTCCCCCCTTCCCCTAACCCCATTCCCCCTGACCACTGAAGGCCTATTCCTTGTATTCATATACTTGGTTCTGTTTTGCTTGTTGTTAGTTTTGCTCATTATTGTCCCGTAATGGGTGAGATCATATGATATTTGTCCTTCACTGACTGGCTTATTTCACTAAGCATAATACTCTCCAGTTCCATCCATGTTGTTGCAAAGGGTACAAG